>JAULBU010039217.1:0-14827 GCA_032358235.1 Odonthalia washingtoniensis | reverse complement strand
CATACCGCCATTTCTCTGTTTTTGTTTTTTTTGAAAACTGAAAACTGAAAACTGAAAACTGAAAACATTGTTCCCCTTTCAATTGTGTTCTTCCCCCATTTTTGTCAGTAAAACAAATGTTTGCAAACTGGAAAACCGACGTCCAACCGTCAATCGTACACATGTTGGTACGCGCACTTTTATCTTGTCTGCCGTCGCCCTAAAACTTTCTTTTCTTTCTATGTGTACTTCCGTACCACTCCGATAAAAAATAACAGCTCACAATGAACACTGGCCCTCCCCATTCTTTTTAACTCTTCTTTTATTCCTGCTCAGGCTTGTGATGTGACGATGGATGTCAAACGTTTGATGGAAACAACGTCTACGTCATTTTCTTTTTCTTCAAAAGACGTACGTTTACACTAATCTGTCCCCTTGTTTGTTTTCCGTTCATAATCAATGCTTTCCAGCGTTTTTCGAAAAACGCAACTGCATCTGAAGCATAAACGTATTAATTGTTGCGGTCTTTTTCGCATACAACTTTACCATACTTTCCTGTTCCCGCTTTAAACAAAACACGTAGCAAACGATTTTATAATACAACACATCGAATGTCGAAGGTTTTAACCAATTTGAAAATTCTGTATGTGTTGAACCACATACAGAATTTTCAAATTGCCCCACAATCCCCGAGACGTCCGTCGGAATTATGGATCTTTACAACACTGTGCATTTCAACAGCGTCACGAATAAATTATGAGTTTTGTCATTTTTGTTAATTCTAAGTCTAGTTTAGTTCCCTTTGGATCCATTTCAATGGAAATCAGTTTATATATTCAAATTAATTTGTTTGTGCACAATTTTAAAGCAATAGCGTCATAATCACATTATGCCTCCTGTTCGTTTTCCATTACGGAAATAGAAAGTAAGCGCCAGCCAGCATTTGCATTATCCGGCCGATACTTTGAGAACACAATCGCAACGTCTATATAAATACGCTACATGTCTTGGCTTAGCAAATAAAAGGGAGAGCAACAACAGGATACATCTCTGGAGCGCATTCTCAGTGACCTTCGCTTTCTTTCCCCCTTTGTTCATAATTTCTGCTGTAGCAAGACGGCAAAGAAAGGGAACGAAGAGAACAATAATATTATTACAATGATCCTTACCCAAATGTTTGGATACATTAGAATGTTTGGGTACATTAGAAGATTGGAGGAAATTGGTAAGGGAATTTCGAAAGAAGTTATACGAAATTTGAATAGGAAATTAGTTGATCTGAAGTGTTCTCAAATTCAAGGTGATTTACTCTGATTGAAGGAATTGAGGGAGAATTTTATGCTGTACTGTACTACTACTACTACTACAGTACATCTTAATCTCGTACAGTGTACGAGTCGTACCTAATAAGTTTAAACTTTTAAATATGTTTCAAATAAATATATTATAATTTTAAATATTTAAAATTATTTAAAATTATGTACACAAAACTAAAATTACAAAACTAAATTTAAAAATTTAAAAATTTAAAAATTTAAAAATTTAAATGTTTAAATGTTTAAATGTTTAAATGTCACTAATTCGTACATACAGTGAGTTAGCTTTTAAAGGTATGTGCCGATCTAATAACAATGAAAAATAAGGCTGTATCCACAATGTGCTGACTTCCAAGGAAATAATGGTGGTGCTAAGCCACAACAGTTTTGAAATTGGGAAGAAAACAGGACAACTCCTTCCTCGGCACCATGCAGTAAAAAATGTCTCGTCAGGATGGAGGATTTTTTACTTGCAAACTAATATAGCCAACCCATCGCCAACGTAACATATGTGTGAAATGGCAATGTGAACGATATTGAGAAATTTGTAAAATACGTTTTAAAGCACCTGACTTTTTGGGGAAAAAACGTTTTTCGAACGTTTTTGGAAGGAATTCTTATCGCCGCTCCAACAGTCGATTTGTTTTTTTGTATGTAATGAAAACGTTTTTATGTGAAAGGTAAATTTCCATTTAATTTTTGTCTACAGTACGTCTTTTTTTTTGTTTTGGAGGGGTTTAATAATGTAATTTATTAAAATTAATTAATTAAATTACATTTTATGAAAAAAAAATGTAATTTTTAAATGTAATTTTTAAATTAAAAATTAAAATATTTTTTATTTTTGCCGCCCCCAAATTATTTTTCTCCCATTATTTTGTCCTGATTACCTCTGCTCTGCGACACAGTAGTCCTCCCTCGTTAATAAATCTCCACTTAATAAATCCCATTCGCTAATAGCGGAACTACTACACCTATTTGTTAACAACAGAGAATGTAAGTAAAGGCGCACACCCCAATTTTAGTTGTGGGTTTTCAGTTCAGATGTAAAGGCATGGCCGATTTGAAAACGGAAAGAGGACACGGAATTAAAGTGCGTTCGTGCGAACCGTTCATGCCGTAACGTCCTTGTTACGCCAGGAAGGTGATGCCAAAGTCGGTTTCAGATGAAACTAATGACGTGAGGAATAATTTTCACTGAGCCAACGACATCTCGCCACGTTTTCTATATATACGGAACACTAATAATTATTGTTGTATGAAACTGTTTTTCTTCGCAAAGTAAACCTGTTTGTGCAGAAACCGACATCAATGTCACTCTGACCTCGCATCCCTCATAGAAGACAGTATGTATGCATTGCTGGCAGAGGAGACCAACTTCGATTCCACACGCCGATTTAGTGGAATACAGTGGTATGGACACATGTGTCCATGCCACGTTACATTCTTCCATTTATACAACGTACGAAATGGAACAATCCAATGTAATTAATGTTCTCATTAATTACTACAAGTCAATCCCCAACAACCCCCATGGCGGCCTCTTCCGGCACTGTCGCCAATCACAGTACTCTTCCGGCCCGAAAAGCCAGACACCAGAAAAAGTGTCATCATAGAAATAAATCGGCGCGATGCATTAGGGTTCTGAAAATTTTCGGAAAAGCCCTCCTGAAAAAAAAAGATTCCCTGAAAAAGGGTTGTTCAGGGTTTTCAGGATTCACATTTGGCATTGTTGTTTGCAGTGTTCCGACAGTAAAAATGATTGATTTTTATTGTTCACCAAGGTGCAGGTGCAAGTCCAGGTGTACATGGACCTCGGCGAACTACTGTAATCTAATTTCCAGAACATAATCATGGACAACAACACGAGCGCCGCAGTCATAATGGCGGCCTATCAACAGCTCCAACGGGAAAGCACCGCTTTCGTCAGTCTTCTCATGAATACCGAATCAATTGAGGAGACGAGTACGGCGGACAAGGGCGGCGCGGAGTTGGAGCATTTTGGGCGAGGAAACGAAAAGTGCGAGAAGGCGGCGTAAGAACGGACAAAGGGGAAAGCTTTTGAAGAATATAATTATATCAGATAACAACGCAACCCGTTAATGTTCAACAATACAGTCGTTTGTTCAACGAAAAAATTCGACGAGTTGTTCCAAATGTTTCGTAAAGACACCAGCCGGCCAATAGATCCCCGAAGTAAATGTACTGAATTAGAACTTGAATACAAATTTAGTCGCAAACGTGCGGTATCTCACGAAGTTATGTTATTTATTTTTCTGAATTTTCTGAGAGCTGGGGACGAGGGTGGAGTGGCAACTATGAACATAACACATAGATTCGGTCTCATTACTGGTACTGTATCAAATTATTCAATATTTGGGAAGTGCATTGCTTGATACTTTGTCTATAAACAGTGATGCCTGCATCAGATGGCCAGATAAAGATGAACGCAATGAAAGGTTTGGTTTATGGATTTCCTGGCAGTATGACATTTGTAGATGGGAAGAAAAGTAAACAATTTCGTCCAATTGATGCTAATTGCAAAGAAGATCGTTTTGACGAGCACCATCACGTTCATCGATTCGCAATATTACTATAGACCGACGTCCTAGGTCTCATAATCAGATTAGATTTAGGGTTGATTAAATATCTACTCATGATTGTTCTCTTTAAAGTGAATGTGCATATTTTCGTCTCTCTTCGTCTTACTTTCGCAAAAATGAATATGCCATTGCTGATATGGGTTTTCAAGGGGAGGGTGACAATATCATAACAAAATTTAAAAAAATCAAGTCTCCACACTTTCAGTTCAGCGGAAAATGCAGAGGGCAGAGGAAAAGAAAAAATAAACAACAGTGAATCAGGAACGAATGGTCTGTTGGTCTGGTAAGCAACATGTTTCGTTTATTTTTGGGCTGCTGGCCTTTTGAAGACACCATCCTACCAAAAGTCTATACAGTTGTCATACATTTGGTGAGCTTTAGAATGGGCCGTAATAGAATTAATACCGTTCCACGGAACGTATGTTGGAAAGGCTGTGATTTTATGAGGATGAAATGTAAGATAAAAAATATGAGAAAAGTTCTCACCAGTCAGATCACTGCCTTGTAAAGTTAAAGGTCAGTTCGGTAATCTAGTACCGAAATGGGGATCAGTTAGGTGATTGCGGTAAAAGATTTAAGAATAGGTGGGTGAAATAAAATGAGTGGAAATGCAGTATGGTGATTTTTTATGAATACGGTGATATTTACGGTGACATTATAAGATTCAACTACAGTCCCGTTATTGTTTGCATTTACATTATTATACTTCTCATTAACATTGTTTGTAGTCGTGTTTGTAGAAATAAACGCTTCGTCATTCACTTCTTACTCTACGAAAATGGTGGGTAAATCAGGTAGACTTGGAAGTGCAGAAGCGGGGGAGGCGGTTGATTATTTGCGATGCAGAATGCACTCAAAAATGATTTAAAAGCTAGTGTGTTGAGCTGCTGAAATTGTAAGGTCACAAACAGCGCCTTCGATTTAAATACCTCCCTTTAATTGACCTGGTGCTCCTCTTTGAACTTGCACCGTTTCACTAATTCTCATTGACATACATAACTTTATTTATGAAGATCTGCACGGTAACGCTTTGCCTCTATATTCGCGCGCACATGTTCACGAATCCCTGCGGCACCACCTTACGAATTTAGCGTGTCTTTATTTAACATTTCATCAAAATGGATGAGTCGCTCACAGTATACTCGAGTACCAGGAGTAGCATGTTCTTGTCATTACAAAGCTAAAGGATTAAGTTCAGGTAGTTCATCTTTTAGTACCGGAGTTCCATTTTCTTCTTTTCGGATATATATAATCGCCCTACCATCGCTTTCCATGATCGGCGCGACGTAGTTGTTTCTGTAGTTCTTAATGTGCTCAATGCAAATTATGCGTTTAGTATTTACACACACACACCACGTCAGTGTCTTCGGAAAGCAATGTTGGCTTCCAAAGAGTGCATAACCGAATGTATTTTATGGGAGTACTTGGTTTTTGATGCCCAAATGGAGACTTCGATTTGGGGCATCCGTTGGAAAATACGTAATGTGCAGATTGTACCAAAATATGCCTTCCGGCGTGGAGTGGGGACGGAATGGGCTAAAAAATTGTGCTTCAATTAAAATTTTGAGGGAAAGGGGAGGAATGGAAATGGTGTTTGAAAATAAACTAAATTTTAATTATTTTAAAAAATGTAATACCTAAACTTTCATTAAAAATTTAAATCTACTGAACTTGTTTGTACTACAGCACAAATTAGTAAGACAGTGTATCACCGGGAACGAATTGTATGAAAAAAGATCACACTAAGTTAAAATGGAACAATTGAAAAATACTATTTTATTAAAACAGTTATGAGAAAGATGAGGGACTTGTTAACAATGCAGATACTTGAAATGAAACCAATCTACCAGAGTCGAATTTTCGACTAATTGGGTTCGATCGCGAAAGAAGGGAAGCTGAGGTCAGACAAGAGCTTGATACGAAGTAGGGGGACCCACCTATAACTGGGACAGGAAGGAATACCGGTATTTGTTTGGTCAGGCGACGGGGACTACAGTAGGGTATGATCTCGGAAAACCTACGTCATTGTTGCCCTGCACAAGTGTGATGCGATTTGGGAAGGAGGAGTCGACACGTGTAAAATTGTAAGTTGATATACACAGGCTAGTAAGGGATACACGAAAAGAGGCGGACATGATAACCCGGAATTGGTTGAATACGCATACACTGACAGTATGAGCCAGGTTGGCGGATGTGCATCTCATGCGACCATTCGCAGTGCTGTGTTACACACGGGGACATGTGTATGATCACAACATCTTATTGACTTGACTCACCGTCAAATTCCACGTGTAGGTTCGACGAATTTAGACGGGGAACTGGTCCGCATTATAGTTATATAATACGGATCCCTGAGCGCAGGAAAACAATAAAGGGGAGGGTACAATTTAACAAAAACCAACAAAAGACAAAGGATTTACCATCTGGAGCCACAAGGCAAGAACGACTTTCACGTCAAACTGAGCACGAAATCGTGCCGAAAGGTGAGATTGGCGTCGCACGTTAGTGACCACTAACGAACCAGCCGCGAGCGGGGTTGGAGAGACCACTCTAAATAGAGTGGGATCTGGCGAGGAGTCTGTAAAGACGTGCCGAGAGATCCGGTGCACCAGGACACCAACGACCCCCACAGCGCACCTGATTGGTCAGCGGATCCGACACCCTCTCAGCAGCCAATCAGAAGACGTGATCCCACCAACAAGCAGGGAGACGTAAAAAGCGAGGGAATCAAGAGGGGAAAAGGCAGGACAAGAGGGTGGGACGAGGGAGGCTGGATCTGGATAAAAATACAACAACCTGGGCTAGTATATTTGGTGTGTTGCGTATTGCGAAAATACTCAGGCCCACAATCCAAGTAGAGTTCTTACCCAACAGCTATGTTTCTTGAAGGCACAATGCCCAAAATCCTATGGTTGGAAAAGGATGTAGGTGTTTTCGGCTGTGAAAAGACTTTCCACGAGATATTTGAGGTTTGTAGTTGTATCTCCATTTTCTTTTCCTTTTGCATGTCCAAGTCACCGGGTACATAATTACCGTCGTTAATGTACCTCATTGTATATAACTCAGGTGGTACAATCCAAACGGTATGCCTCGTCCCATTATTGTCTCTTGATTTTACGTCAATCTCAGCAGACCATTTACTAAAATCTTTCACCATTACCTCCAGAAGCTCTTTACCATATGTCCTAGTAAGTTGAAATTGTTCCCCCAAGTCTGTGTATACGAAAGCACCGTAGTAGAAGCCAATGGGTTAATTTGGTCCGAAACGATGCTCAGAAAAAACACCTAGATCAGCTTCGCGCTGGTTAATTTTCGATTTCCTTATTGAAAGATACAGAGCACGCGCTTCGCAAGCAAGCAAGTATCTTAGATACAAACTGTGAAACATTGAAAAGCACTTTCCAGGTCATTTAGATAATGGTACATTCTTGATCCTCTTAAAAATGGTATAGTCGGTGCAGGTTGTTTCAAAGTAGTGCATAATGTAGCCTGGGAATATAGGAACAGTCTGAAGGCCACTTGGTGTCTCCAACATATCCGCTCTCTTCATTACCTGTACTGAATCCATAGCTGTTACAAATCTCTCTGCTTCTGTTGTAACTGTGGCATCAGCTGTCATATCCGAATCCGGGTTAAGAAGCCGACGTGCATAACTTCTACCAAGTATGGTATTGATTCAGTCACCCAATATGCATCTTTTTCACAATGAACCGGCGGTGATTCGACAATAACAAAAAAGCTCGAACAACAGAAAATGTACCGGAACAAAAATCTATAACCTTATATCCAGCCTGTGAAAACCTAGAAACCAAGTACATCACCCAGCCTACATTTTTCTGCTCAGGACGAAGAATTGGTCTTCTTCCCTTGTAAGAATTGGCGAATTCATGTGTCTGTAAATAATTTGCAGAAGAGGAAGACGTGGTATGTCGTTCATACAATTCGTCTATCCTTGGTGGTTACTATGTATCTATCCTACATTTATATAGTCTCTCCTAGTTTAGAATTCCATGTTATCTATGCCAGTATGCCTGAAGTGAGTGACTGTCTCTATCACCGATACGTGAGTGACTCTTCAAATTCTGGGGTCACATCCATATGTACCAGAGGATCTGACATACGTTAGGGGTTACCTTTTCACTATAAAAGAGTTGCCAGTGTTTTCCGAATGATCACCATTACCATTACCATTTCCATCATCAAAATTACCATCATCATCATCATCATCGTCATCATCATTTTCTTTCTCTGAAACCAAATATGGAAACTAACTATCAACTTGTAATGTACTGCAGAACATGTGACCATATGCACTAGGTGCCATGACGCACTTCATAATTTCTACCATTTTCTTCATGTATCTTGTTCTGATAAATCTTTTCTGAATTTTCCTGACACCGAACCCGTCTCGTATTGTACAGTGGATCCGTAAGGACAATATTCACCCTTCCCTTTAGTGAAACACCTACCTCTATCTCGTGTGTTTATGCAAGATATTTGAAATCCACATCGTATATAGTACATACGGTTTCCATGATTTTTCCGAAAATCTCCATTGATTCGACATCAGCTGCTCCAAAATCCAATGAAAAAGGAAGGGTAACCAAATCCCGACCGTCATGTATTTTTTCATTGAAGATAAAAATCTTCAATGACGATGCTTCTTCATTGTGTTGTTGTGGTTGTTGTTTTAGATGTACTATCATCCGCTTGAGATTTCCTTTTCTTGCCGTTTTGATGGTCGATGTGATGCATACTTGATGTACGGCTCCTCAAATCCCCATTTTTCTTCGATGTTCTTTGTCTCGAGTTTTCTGTACTTGAATTGGTTGAACTATCTGTGTCTTCACCTGTCAGATCAATAACTTGACTGGGATTTAATGGTAACGTTAATGAAAATTACTGTGCCACAAATGGCGGTATAGTAGAGAAAAACCTTGGAAGATTCAATGAAGAAATAAGTTCAAATGTATCCAACGCCTCTCTGAAAGATGGATCATTAGGATTAATTTCATTTCTAGAACTGATGAGAAAATTCTGAAAAGATTTTCATTGCTTTAATGCGTTTTGCTCAAACTCAAAAAATGTGTTGTCCAACATGACTTCCGATAAAGATGATAGGAAGGAACATGCAATATATCTCATTGGATGGTCTTGATTTTCTGATCTGGACCACGCCGTTCTATCAAAGTTCTCCGATGTGAATTGTATCCTCTGATTCGAAAGAAAAGTCTGCCTTTTCTGAATTGGGGTGAATAAATGTTTCACACGGTCTTCCAAGACGGAGTACTGGCCTGCTGCTGTATCGAAGAATATGTACGAAGATATTGCTTATGCCATGTTTCTGAAACCACATTTTGTACGTAAAAAAAACCATGCCTTCATCAATTTTTGCATGCAGACACCAATTATTGTTCCATTTCCGGGTATAGACCTGACATGAACCCGTTGCGTAGTGTCTGGGTGTTTACTTGTTTCCGAAACCAGCCAGAGGGCATGCAATGTAAAGATAAAGTCGAAAGTTGTAGATTGTGTCATCAAGCAAGTTGAGATCCTTACAGAAACTTCCACGGGACGTAAAATCATCTGCAGGTGACTTGCTCCGTTCAGGAAATGTGCGGAGATGTTGAGATCTTGAAATGCTATACGGAAACATTGCAAAATCCTGAGGTCTGTTACGGCAAAAGTTGCAACAGCCAATGTAGAATGAACAATTTTTCTTGTCTGTTGAGTTACTGCGCATGCCAGAAATGTGTCCTTTGTTTAATTGATTGTTTGTGCTGAACACTGACCATCATTTTGGACATTTGCACTATCCTTGCGGGACACTTTCTCCATGAGTATGTTTACCACATTTTTGGCCGCATCGCTAGTGGAATTGTGCAAGACCAATTTAAAAAATGGGTGCAGTCGACGAGAAATATGGTGAACCTGTCGTTGAATTCTGTGGAGTCGAAGACTCCAACCAAAGGAAGTAGAAGGTCACGGTTGAGATTTTTTTCTTCATGTTATCGTCTCTGCATGGACCGGGGAATTTGTTGATAGGATTCATTGACAACAATGTATTCCGTTAATGGTCTTGATGAGTCCTTGGGAAACGGCCGGGATGTGATGAGGGGGTGAGCGACTGTTTCTAGTTGAAATTCGAGAATCGTGCCCCAGGAATGAGCAAAAGTGGAAAGGTTGAGACATACACGTTCAACTGATCGTGAAATTGATACCTCAAATGGAACGTATAATGTGGTAGCAAACGGTGATGTATGGAAGGGAATTTTGTTGCTGTATGCTACGCGAGGTGAAGATTGTGGGAAGAGAATGATATAAAACAGTTTGAAGTTCAAAGGAGAAAAGGTTGTACTACATCCACGCGAATGGGGAACATTTTGAAAAGTATAGTGACTAATATTTTATTTAAATATTAGTGATTAATTAATTTATCTTTCCGACCATTCCTGTAGATAGGAGAAAAAAATTAAAAAACACTTGTAAGGAAATTCCATTTCTGTGAAGTTCTGTAATTGTTTTGCCATCCATATGGAGGGTATGGAAAATAAAAAAATTGGTCACTAATTCTTTTCATTTTCAGGCCATCCATGTGGATAGCGGAAAATTTCTTTTTCTTTTCCTAACCGTTCAAAATCTTGATTACACATAGCACATTCCATACCGTGTTTTTCCATATGGGAATGAATCTGCGACGTGTCGCGTTGTGGTTGGAATCCATATTGCGTCCCCTCAGGCTGTAGAAATACGTTTATCGTTGATTAGTAGGTCTAATAAATGACAAACATATTACTACACAGTCACACCCGTTAATTTAAATTGTTTAGTGTACCATTAACCACCATCACGACTACGACACTATCTAAAATTCATCGCAACAGCCATTGGCAATCACAACGTCCTTTCATACATAATACTATTCCATTAGAAGAATACGACCTCAAAACTCCAGCAATTTCAACCACAACTGTTAAATTTGAAATAGTTCAGCAAATACTTTTATACATAAAGACTCGTTATACTCGGAGTATCATATACGAATTACAACTAGTACTATCAGAATCAATTATACACCAATAAGATGTACTAAAATCAATCTGCAATTTCACAAATAACCACAAGGATAAATACAATTCAGACATCAACTATGACTAGTACCTCACAGGAGTCCTGTGTTGTGAAAGAAGAGCGAAAGTTGAAATTTGACGATGACTGTTTCAAGAAGGCGTAAGATACGAAAGAATGGAATATGAAAGCTGAGAAACGCGGATTGAAAGGAGGTGAGCATATAATGTCGTACGGTAAATTTAATGGGGAACACGTAATGTGTGGTATGGCAACACTCAGCGGTACAGGAGCAGCAGCACAGGATGGACTACAAGTTAACATCAATGGTACCCATCTCATAAGAACTGAAACCGTGGATCAAGTAGTTATAACAAGTGTGCGCATCGTGTACCAAGTGAGGGGAATTAAATATCCATTCCAAGATGTTTCCAAGTTTGCAGCCCGAGACTATTAGGAGATATGGTCAATGATGGATATTACATCTGGGAGTCAAAGAGTTTGGCGACGTACGTCTATGACGGAACAAATAATGGCTCCTAAACATCCCGTAGAACAAATGTAAATGCACATCGTGGAGGAGAAATGAATGCAGACACTGGTACGGAAATCGAGGTTCGTGTCTCTAATATAAGAGAATATGAAGATGTGGACATATGGGTAACAATTTTTAAAGTTACAGATGTGGACACTACACTGTGTGAAGTTGGTACTGATAATCGAGGTGAGATCATGGAATAAATAAAGAAATAAGGATTCAAGTCTCGGAAAACAACGTTGAAAGTCACGAACAACCCGTCCAGAGACAAAGGTTTGATAAATTTTGAAGATTTTATTGAAGTGAAGTACGGGAAAAAGCATCTCAAGTCCGTGAAGTGAAGCACGGGAAAAACCATATCAAGTTTCACAATGGCTATGGTTGATGGGAGGCAACGGTAATCCTGTTTTTGTGAAGTTGCTGCGGTGACAAGCCCACAATACGCTTGAGAACGAAAACCGTTCCGCGCCTGTGCAGTACGCCGAAAAGATGGAGTACAAATAAACTCATGGGAAATAATTAACCACAGCCGAACTAGCAACCAGACATGCGAAACTGTGAGAAGGGATGCTGGATTTGTGGAAAATGTTCAATGACTCACCAAGTACGCTGTAAGTTTCGAATCACAGTATAAAGTGCCATTCAGAAATGTGAAAATTGCCGGTATAGTTAACTGATCTAATGAGAGTGGATTTTTTCAAGGTAAATGTTTAACTCACTATGAACGTAATGTTCGAATGGCTAACTTGTCCACTAGAGAAGTTTTGCTAAGGTCCAGTACAATAGGATGTTTCAGGAAGAACTTGAAGTTCTTCCTGAAATATCCTACTATACTGGACATTAGCAATCCGTTTTCTGAAAGTGGGGGCTCCGAGACGAATGGTGCTTTATGTATTGTTCATCTTGATGATGCTACATTAATGGGGTCTGATCTGGTTTACCTATCGTGCAAGATATAATCTGCAAATGGATATATAAGCAATCCAGAAAAGCCGTCTCCATTTAATGCTTCATTGTTTTACAAAGCATATGTCGACTCCTCGATGATCTCAGTAACATATTGAAAGACATCATGACCAATATCATGTAGTTGGATCAATTCATGGAAATGGAAGTGGAACATAGAAAGGGAGCACAAATAAAAATTGGACGTCTTTTCATAACCCAGATGAAACTGTTTAGCCATACTACTAAGAATATGAAGAAGTTTCCAGGGAAAGAAAATGTATGTGAAAAAAGAATTGATTCCGCTTTATTCAAAGTGCGAAAGCATTACAACGTGGTGAAAGAACATTCTGGAAAAAATCCAGTGAGTGGAAAATTGGGGATGGATGCAACAGTCTCACAGAAGAAAAGGAAGACAGAGAAGAATAGTGGAAGTTAAAATACGGAGGGGTTTCCGAGCAATGAACACGGAAAGGAAAAGAAATCAAGAGAGTCGAAGAAATTAACACGAAAGACCAAAAGAAGCAATTAGAGAAAAGTGGAACAGAACATGGTAAATTTACAGATGATCTCCCATATGCATATCCAATAGGGTATCCCAAACCTACATTTGGAGAGAAAAGTATCGATGAATATTAAATATATAACGCTAGACTACCTCTTGGGTTGCGTGATTGTACCACAGCTGGACCGTTTGATAAGGACATATCCCACAGTGATGTTATTCACAAGTTGGAATGTTTCTTAATACCACACCGCCATCGATCTGAAAACTTTCTAAACAGTGAGGATGTGTTATTTATAAGAGAAATGGGGTGGTTATGAGGAAAGAATATGCAGTTGAAGACCTTGTTAGCATTGGAGCACAACGATGTTTATTGGGATAGTGCTTACAAGCGAAGGAACGAGGGTCACGGCGACGAATGTTTTGGAAGGAATGGCACGTTGTTGTGAACCAACGGGTACTTCATTATGGAAGTTATGGCGGACCCATGCGAAGTGCCCAATCGGATAATGAAAAAATGGATATCCTTGACTATTATTCAAAAGAATCGTTTAATGATCTGCATGAATTCATGGAGAGACCATTTCGTGGAGAGCAACTCCTCAGCAATGAAGACAATCTAACTCTATGAAATCGTACAGTTACTATAGAAGTTGAATACCAAGATGAGAATTATTGAGATGCCGGGGTTGGCCATTACTCCTCTACGATGCAGCTACTAACAGTACACGTGGAAAATGATGAGACACTTGCATGGTTTGCGAGAAGACGTGCTGCGTTAGACGTATTGCTCCGTCCTCTGGCCAGTTTCCTTTCATTAGATGGTACAACTAAAAATCAGACTAAAATTCTTAGACCTGGTGGACAGTATCTTGTCACAGGTAATGATTCTCTGACCCAGGCTGAAAATAACGATTTTTTGGTAAGAGAAGGGAGAAAACCTGGTTTCTTCACGATGATCACTGGAAAGGAGGGTTTAAATCCAAATTTTTGTCCGAGTTCTCATCTTTTCGTTCATTAAGATAGAAGAAGTCGTTCTCTAGTTGCAAAAGAATTGATAATGAAACCAACAGAAATACTTCCAAATTCCGTATTCGTGGGACAAGGTTATCTACAACATGGAGGTGCAATGTTCAATGAAAACCATTGCTTGCGGTATCATATGTATGTGATACCCACAGACTATGAATTGGAAGATGAAATTGTTTTCGCTTATGATAAAAGTCTTCGTTTAATTGGAGGTGACAATGGATCAGAAAATGATGAGAATGATGAGACAAAGGATGAGAAAGCGTCTTTCGCGGAAAGAACGAGCTGAACTGGGTAGTAGTAGCCACCTTTCAATAAGGTATGATATGGGATTTTTTGGCTTAAGTCAGTGCGTAGAAAATGAAGGGTCCGTCTGCTCTTTAATGCGGCTTGCCGTAATTGACGTCAAACTGGTGTTTCTTTCGAGCCTCTTCAGGAGCTTACTCAGAAATTGTTAAGGGGACGTTCCCTCTATATGTAACTTGTTACAGAAACGAATACATCAGATGATGCGGGGTCATACTATGGCCTCCTCACTGTTGATCTAATCCGATCTAATAGGGGGAGATGATAAAGAAGGGTTGGGACTCTTTTCAAGGCCTCATCAGCGTTAATCTAAGCCGATCTAATCGGGGGCGTGGCGAAGAAGAATTGGTTGATTTTAATAACAGAGACCAGCTACTCTCTCTATATACGAGGGGGGTAGGTACTATCGTTAATCATTGAGTACGGGAGAAGATAATCTTTCTTTAGGACAGTGGGAGGGCTTTCCGAGGCAAGTCGCTGCCCAAGGGGGCTGTAACGGCATGTCACTACCCGTCTAAAAACCGGCTTGTTTTGTCGT
>JAULBU010039206.1:0-12913 GCA_032358235.1 Odonthalia washingtoniensis | reverse complement strand
TTAGCATTGCGTGCAAGCTCCCGCGTTTTGTGGCCTGCACCAAAATTGACTGTCAAGCGCTTTTCGTTTTTGTCGTTTGTGCGCATTCAGTTTACTCGCTCAAGTTGTATACCCTGCCTCGGATTCTTTCTTCACTCGCAATCATCTTTCACATGCAATCCCGTCTTCGTGCTATCTTCACCGCCTACGCGGTATTTCCTGCGTCCTTAAGCTCTTCCCTTATCATGTAGATATTCCTTATCCGCGTTGGCATACCAACATTGTCACTGTCCTCATCATCAGTATCAACATTCTTCATGTTACAGCATCATCATCCTCTCTATCATCTCGGTATCATGATCATGCAATATTATCATCGTCGCATCCCTCAACATTATCCTTCTCTCAATCATCGCATCATCAGCATCCTCTCTATCATCTCGGCATCATGATCATGCAATAATATCATCTTCGCATCCCTCAACAGTATCCTTCTCTCAATCATCGCATCATCATCATCATCATGCAATATTGTCATTATCATATCCAGTAACATTGCCATTTTCCTGATGATCTTTTATCATTCCCATTCCGCAATATCATCATTAGTTCATCAAGCAACATCTTTATTTATCACATCCCGCAACATCACCATCTTCGTCACATCCCGCAACACCATCGCTTATGATTCAAGAGTCCGTATCATCGCCTCTCAACATCGTCATCGTCATTCTGACATTATCTGCAACATCATCATTCATCTCACGTTATCCGCAACGTCACCGTCAACTCATCTCATCATCATCATCATCGCATCTCTCAACATTCACAACTATCCATCATGCAACATCAGCATCATCATCTCGCTACGTTCATCATTATCAAGCTCCCGCAACATCATCTTCATTTTCATTCTTGGCTGTTTCACACGAACCGGTCCACGCAATTCGATTCGACTATATCTAATCGACACTAAGATTAGGTCTGTTTCGTGTCTTGTTCCGTATATGAACTTATTGTTGAAAAAAATTTCTTCAACCTCCGATGCGTCTTCCATGGTCATAAACACGAAATCTGTATCTGTGGCTTCTTCTTCATCTTCGATCCATCTTACCTCATCATCCTCCTCTTTGTCTTCTTCTTCAATCCTTGTCTGCCATGTCCATCACAAATTCTAGGTCTCCAACTGTCAGCATTCCTTTTGGATAATTGTTCTTTGGTTTATTAATGGCTTCAGCGACTTCGTCCCCCTTACGGTGGGTAATCACTCTGTGGTCCTTTCCACAGATGAAACATCCCTTTTTCTCCTCGTCCAAGAAGGGCTCAAACTCCTTTGTTTATTAGTATTGTTTCCGGATGGCTGTTTTCGGTTGACCCAAGGTGGTTTGGTGCTGCATTTCCCCTATATTATTTACCAATAAAATAATGGGCTCCCTCGTCCTGGACGCCGTCTATCATGCATACTGAATTACTCCCTACCGGGCGGGGTTTGTCACTCAACTGGTTCGCTATTCGACTCAAATCTTTGCGACTATTCCTACGCATCCGATCGCGCGGTTTCGACTGAATACAAGGCACGTTGATGGCGGCTATGATTGAATCTCGAAGTAATTGATCTGTATGGTAGGAGATTTCAAGTTGATTATGTAAGGCCATCAATTTGGCAACGAGCTTCCTGAACACAGTTATCTCACTTTGGTCAGAGTCCTCTGCCATGGAGTCCGATAGTTACATAGACTACCAATTTGTAAGTATTCTATATTTGCGGTTGTTGCTATTATACGAATTGCGAAGCATAATCATAGCATCATCGAAGCTGCTACAGCGTGAAGCGTTGTTGGCGTAATAATTTAAGTCATCGTCTGTCAACATTACGGGGATCGACTTCATCTTCTCATATCCTGTGATATCGCACATTGATGATAGTTTGTTAAATATATTTATGCAATCATCTAAGGCTTCTTCTGAGTAACCATAGAATATCGGTTTTCCGGTGAATTCTCTCATCAAACCATTGATCCCCAATCCTCGCTCCTCATCCGCATATGATCATCCTGAGTAATTCCCTTGTTTTAATTGCGGTCTGTACTGGTCTGGGCTGTGTGGTTTTCGTTTCCATCCTTTCCCATTACCATTCTCTTCGTCGCTTTTATCTGAGTCATCACTGCCGTCTGGAAAATCATCATGCAGTGGTACTAACTTCCCTCTAAGGCCTTTCTCACAATGTGGTCGGCTACCTTCCAAGCACGAGTTTTCGAATTTAGGTATGCTCTTTAGTCTGTCTGGATGGAAAGATGGTCACCTCAGTTCATTCTCCTCTACTGATAGGCCTTTCGCAGTTTCAGGGGACGTTACATGGTTGGGTCTTCCCTCGATGTGATGTTCTCGGTACAGAATGTCGACTAGTGATTTGGTCAAATCCACTATTTTGCCTTCTTGGACGTCTTCTTTCCATCAGGAGATCGGCTCAGTTTATTACCAATTCTACATCCGATGGTTTGATAGAATGTGGGCCGAACGACGTGATGAAACGGAAAAACT
Source organism: Odonthalia washingtoniensis (assembly GCA_032358235.1). Taxonomy (NCBI): domain Eukaryota; phylum Rhodophyta; class Florideophyceae; order Ceramiales; family Rhodomelaceae; genus Odonthalia; species Odonthalia washingtoniensis. Next base: position 10,393 of record JAULBU010039206.1, on the reverse strand, counting down.
TTTCTTGTTCCGTTGCTTTGGATCTCGTTTCTCGCCGATAGTACGCCAAGCCGGAGAGAACTAACTGAATTTAGTACTCTCTATTACTCGGAGCAACCCGAGTTATTCATCCACATTTTCTTCTTTTCCAAAAATAGGGACCAAGTTCATTTCATGACTTAATTGAATCATGTGGAGCTAAACGTCCCAGAGCCGGTAATTATCATACGCTTCTTGAAGAATTTAAGCGGCAGTCTCAGACACCATCTCGATGTAAGCGACAACCCATCACCCGCTATGGCGATCCTGGTGCATCTCAGACCAGATATAACTGCAACATGGCGGTAACTCGACATGGTAGCCCCTAGGAACCTCAACGCGTCCACAGTTCCTTGTCAACCTGACCCGACAGTTACTTCGTTACCGGGGCGCAGATGATGATTAGATATACACTGATATGGGATCTCCATACCATACGTGGACCTAAAACGGCCTTCATCACGAACCTGGCATTTCCAAAACGCAGACGTTTTGCCGATCTTAATTCAGCCTTCAATCACGGCTTGGTAAAGAGCATTGCCTCATTTGAAACCATGATCTGACCACTCCACCCTTCCAGCGCCGTATTTGATACGCCTGTTTAAGTTTCGAACGTACCCTATTTCACCTCGGGTATGGTAAATGAATGCATTAGAACATATATCATCCGGCACTGAAGTGTACGTTAAGAAAAGGTTCAAACCGGCATAGGCCGACTTGACCAAATGAACGCAGATTCTTGCGACAGTACGTCCATGTCCGACCCTAAGGTCGTTCTTGTAGCAGCAAAACTGAAGGCGTCACGATTCGGTCGCCATGGCAGTTAATGGGATACCTCTAGTAAGAAACCACTAGATGCATAACGCGGTATGAGCTATCCGTTCATAACGGCCTCCTTGTCGAACCAAGGAGCTTCAGCATACCACTCCGGATTGTCGAATCGACCATACTTTTTAAACGCTATCGGAGCGGGGTAGTTCTTACTCGTCGTAATTAGAAATCCAGGCTGACGCCGTTCATCATTCTGAGTTTCTGCGTCGTTTTCGTCTCCCACCATTGGTGTTTGATCTGGTACTGGGGGAGTAGGAGGATTAACAATACTTGAGGTCAGAGTTCTAGGGGCCATTCCTCGAGTTGTTTCCGGAGGCATACCCGAACCCGGTTCAGTGACTGGTGGAGGAGAATTAACGCCTGTATTGTGAGGAGCTGTCGAACGAATGTTGTCGGTAAGCGTACTAGACTCCGAGTTGGGATATACATTGACATTTTCGTCGATTGGAGAACCCCACCCATATTTTTAAGAAGAGCAACATATCTGGATAATTCCAGTGTGACCTATGGATTAAATTCCGGTTTGGCAACCGACACGAAGAGTGTAGGTAAGCTACATTAACGCGAAAGTGGGAAACGGTCAGCACACGTGAAGGACACGACTGGGTTAGGACGTGACGACTGCCAGACTCTAGCAAATTTATTCGCCCTTGGTTAGGGATTCTTTTGGTGCAATGGGTCCGGGTATTGCGAAATTCGAATTTGAGGTTAAACTCAAATTTGTACATTTCGTCGCGGAAACATGACATCAGTCACGTTCATCACGCTCCCATCACATGTTGTCACCCTTCACACGTATGGGCGAACCGGGATATTTTATTACCCTGCCACCTGTTTTTCTACCTTTCTGCGGTGAAGTACAGTAAACAGTAATCTGATGTCCATCGTTTACAGTACCATCCTCATTCCGCCATTTGGGCGATGGGTGGACCCTAGGTGAAGGGGTGATCCACCTCCTTCCCGGTTAACTTTAATAAAAACACAAGCAGTTTAAATACCGAAATGTACACCGAATTCCGACTCCGTGGGACCCACTAATCTACTTCGGTTCTGTCATCATCCGTCTCTGCAGACGTCAGCTTTCGACGCCGCCCTACAAGCGTCCCCATTCGATCATCTCACGTTAATCGTGCTGAAACTGAAACCGGTAGTACCGTTGTTCAATCCTCCCTTTTACGAGGCAGTTGACCAACCAACTCGTTACGTTTCACTCAGTGCGTATTCGTCGAGAAGTCAATAACACCTAACCAACATTCATCCCTTCCTTTCCTTCCCTTTTATTAGTGCAGTTCCCAGACTCACGAGCTACTCGGAACGAAGGACTCGAGTCCCTTTATTAATTCTTCCACCCCTGTTCTTTGTGGTTCATTTAACTACAAAATAAGCATGTCGAATATTGAAGGGGTCTTTATTACCTCTATGTGTATGATACAATTTGTACTGGTGATGTATGTTGTAGCAGCGTGGTCCAAGGATGTGCATTAGTTTGTTACAGTTCCATAGTAGAGCGGTTTTGTTAGTGCTCTCAAGAGTTTCTCTGGTGTTAAGGACTGCGTTGGATCGGTGGCACTATCTAAAAATAACGTTACCAGCAAATTTATTCTGCTCAACCAACCTGATTATAGTGGATTGAGTAACTTCGGAGAGCTTTAGTATTGCTTGGGAGTAGTAATAATATTCCATTGAGAATGGTGGTTTCCTTTCTTGGGTATGGGCGGGAAAGGATTCTGTGATGCGGATGGAGATATTATATGAACATATATATGCGTTGTGTGGCTAATTCCGGGAGGTACTAGTTGCCTGATAGAATCTTATCACAAGAGTTTTGAATTGCTCGTAGCATTCACTGTCCTATTCGTTAAATAGTTTGCCCGCTTTTGCGGCTTGGAATGACAAAATGTGATGGGGTGGTGGCGTGGTGTGTCCCTCTATGTTTTTCCACTCTTGGAGGGTGCTGGGTGGAATTTCGGTATGGTATATATGTACATCCCATTCTGTTCAATTGAATCAAGCATTTTATGTACTGCTTGTATACTTTCAGTCATGTTTCTAAACCAAACATGGGTGATTAGATTGTATGTAGAATTGTTTCATAATCATATTATTATGGCTCTATCTTTGTTTGTCCGTTTTAGATAGTTGGGTATCGGGCTACGACCATTAGTCGTCTGAATTTTATATGGGCAGTAATGTCTTCTTCGGAGGTGTATAATTTAGCTATGAGGATGTTACTAGCTTTCATCTCTAGACTATCATGATCAGGTACTGTGTCGTCGTTCCAAATTCTGTTGTACACCTCTGAAAATTAATCAGAGGTTTACAGTCGTCCCTGGGGTGAGGACGGGAGATACAACATGTTGGGTAAGTGACGCTATGATGACGCTATTGAGCGCGGACACAGCGCGGTGGTATGTGGGATCAAAATCATAGTTGATGCCCTCTATTTGTGCTCTGATTTTCAGTGTGTCGTCTTCACACTGCATGATCATAAGTCATGGGACAAGGTTTTCGGGGTCCAGTTCTGGAATGGTTGGATGATGTATGGGTATCTGGAGTTGATTATTATTCATCGTTGAATTTCTTAGTTTTTGTTTTATTTTATAGTACGGTAAATGAAATTTGCTATGCAATTTGCTATGTCTAAGTTAGTCAACTGAGATTAAAGGTAGATAGGATATGTAACTTGAAAATGTCTAAGTTAGGTAACAACTTAGAGGAAATTTATGGGATGTGTGAAACGTGATATACTTTAATTTTGTATTGCAGTTGATTGTCTAGTTTGGTATGTTCTTGATGCGATCAGTGTAGTCTAAGAAGGCCCATGATCTGTGTTGTGACAAGATCTGTGATAGATAAAGACAATCGAGACAGATTTCGTTCTCTCGCTAATCGAAGTGAGGAAAAGAATTTGAACGTGTAACGTGTCATATGAGAGTGCATATTATAAGATAATGGCAACAATATCGTGCTTAGGGCATCTATAGTTATAGGTGATCATTTCAATAAATATATTAATATTTTTTGTACACGAAGGGAGAATACAGTCGTGGGAACATATACACAATTGTATAAAGTTCCATGCTCAGTTGAATATAAATCGTATTAAAACGGTTACAATACACCCAATATGTATCGACAGATAAATGTATTAGTTTTACCCAGCCAATGAATAATGCCCAAATTTGACATGTTGAAAGATGGCTACAATTGACATACTGTACATGCATGTTGTATTCATTGCATATTGCAATAAAATTAAATGGAATCTGGAGTGGAAGGTCGGAGAAAGTAGTGGAAAAGTGTTGCTGTTCTGTGTTGTGTACACCATTCTCTACGTACAGAAAGATATGAACAGAAACGTGTAAAAACGGAATTGACAGAACTGTAGTGCGTGAAGGGAAAATTGGAAAGGGTTTGTATGTCTCCCCAAAAACATTGAACCGATGTAACCACACACCTGGAACAACAAAAACTACCAATCTGGTTTGATCACGCAAAGAAGAAGACAACGATGGAGGGCAGTATGAATTATGAGCAAGAAATTCCAAACATGGATGGGGAAAGTGTATTATCAACATGCAGTGGAGTTGAAAAACTGAAAAGGTACGTGAGACATCACTTCTGATGAGAAAGGAGCAGGACGAAATTCTATCCGTATTGGTGCAATTACAAAATCAGGGCAACCGTATATTGGAAAAAATGCAAAGGCGCGTACGAATGTGTGACGGAGGTGATATTGAAAACGAAGTTACAAAATTATCAACCCGAAATCCATGAATGGAAGTGTCGAAGGAAATGTGTAGTAACTTTATCCTAGGTGAGAATATTTGCACCAACTGGGTTTTTGAACAAATGTTCAGTATATCGAAAACATTTTTCAGATATGTACGTAACGAACTGGTTGTCTTCCGACTTGAAATATGGGTGCCAAGCGACTAAAATGAAAATGGTAATGATATAAGTACGGGTACACGTATATTGTCCGTTCTCGCTACAATACGGTCTGGGGAGTATTCGTGTGTCGGGTTCATGGGGAATATCATAAATGTTTCGCAAATGAGAAAATATGTTTTCGAATTCTGCTCATTTCTGACTGTCAAGTACGGGTCCTCATTCCTGAACAGGAAACCAGCCAAAAAGGAACTGAGGGCAATTGATATGTCTTTTCGAGGGAAAGGGTTCCCGTGATGCGCCGGATTCCTTGAATTGGTAGATGTTGCGAAAAAAATGTGCTGTCGACAACTCTGGTGAGAATGTTTCCACAAGAGAATTGAGACCTTGCCCTGTGGAGGTTTGGACTGATGTTGATAACTACTGCTGGTCGTGGAAAAGAATAGTATCGTCTTAAGAATGTGGAAGAAACCAGATAATAGAATCCCTTATTGTCAACGATATATTTCATGGGAAATATCTTCTTTCCCACAGTGGAGGATTTATAATAGAACCAAGTCGGAAGAATATAACCCTACTATAGTTTCTTGTGGACTGTAGCTATCCAACGTGACCTTTGTTCATTGAACCAGTTGGACATGTACATGATTGGGTACAAGACAAGTTTGCCGAAGCACATACCAAAGTTAGGACATGATATGCATTTTTCAGATCCAGATGCACATCACAGATTGCAAACAGACCTTGTAAATCATAATAAACAACGACGTGAGTTTCCTCTGTAGGCTGTTTTCTATTTTATTTATTTCAATTACTTTTCTATTCTGTTCTATGCTACAAAGCATTTCTTTCGCAACCTACATGACATTACATATATACATTGTTTCTTTTCCATTTGGTAAATTTCATTCTTCGGTTTGGCACACATTTGTCATGTTGCTATTTCTTGAAATAGCATTATCCTTCACCTGCCACACTTATACCTACCGCTGGCCATTTACATCACCTTCTACTTTTCATTACTAGTAGGTAACATGCTTTCTTCGGTTATATGTTTGACCAGTTCGTTGTATGCTACAGTTCCTTTCGGTAAAAATTCCAACGCAACACACATACGTTGTATGATACCATTCTTTTTCTGTTCTTCATTAATAACGCAAATCTCATCCGTTGCTCTTTTCATTTCCATTCTAATATCTTGAATAGAACTTAACATGTTACCCTCCTCTACCTTCACAGATTCTTTCTTTTTCGATGCTGTAATTCCATGCGGTCTTCGTGCAGCAAAAACATTGCTGCTACGAACAAATTTTCGTCAACATCTGTAATTTTTCGGATATTTCCGGTACCATTGCCACCAATATCACTTGTAGGACCACTATCCTCGATCTCCATATGTTCACTGTCATCCGACATACCACCAGCTCTTCCAAGACTTTCTGACTCATTTGCAATTCGTTAATCACTACTAGATATTGTCCTCGCCAATGTTCGTTCTTTTACCATTCTGGTTTTTTCAACTTTTTCACTCCCAGAAGCAGTGCTGAGATTCGTCATGACACTTTGTAACTCAGTCCTACGCGGCACTACAACTCCACCATTTTCATCCACCTCTCCAAATTTTGGAGATTTTCCTAAATACTCTGCAGCTTCTACATACCGAAATGATATGCTAATACATGGATTCGTAAGTTTATCCTTTCTATGCCTATTCTGATAAATTTCATGTGCCATTTTCACCAATGTCTCATTCTGTACATTTCCGGTTCGGTTCATCTTCAATACCTGTTGGTAACAAGAATTCCATAATTGGCAATCTGCGGCTAATGACGATCTCCATTTGCAACGAATTGAAGCTTTTGTTCTTTTCATATCATACGTTTCGCTACATACCTTTTCTTACTCAGACCATAAGGTATCCTCTTTCTGTACAAGTTTTTGAGTTTGAGAAACCCATGCCTTTGCAAGTATTAAACATTCAACTTCTGACCATTGCGGCCCACTACGCTTATCATCAACATCTCCTATTTCTTGGCGTTTCTTGTTTCTAGCGCCTTTCGGTCGCCCGGTATTGCCCTTTTTCTCGCAGTCTCCGTTCTCATTTCCCATCCCTACATTACTTTGACTAGGAGTTGCGTTCCCTCTTTCGTTTATTTTTATAATACCCATTTTCACATTCTTCACATCTCATGCAACGGCAGACAGTCCTGTCGGTGTTTTACTCGTTGCCATTACCTTTGTTCTTTCTGCACTGCTTGACAGATTCATTGTTCTCCAATCCTGTCCTTTTTCGGTACTCTCCGTTACGGGTTTCATATCTTTCTCAAGCAATACTCTTCGTACCTCCGGGTTACCTCCATGATATGTGTTTCTCGTTGTTCCACTTTCGGTACAACCGTTCCATTCCGTGTTATGCCTTATTTTTCTATTCTTCCGTACAGGTGTTACATCTTCCAATTCCAGTTCCATTTCGGTTCTATTCACTAATCTCTTTCGCTCGGTATGTGAATATCCCTCTGTTTGGATACCGCCAACGGGATAATTATTTTTCACGTCCACAGCATTGTCGACAATACTATCTGACTTCTGTCCCATTTCTGTTCCATTACCATCTTTCCAGGATTCTTCATCTTCCGCCGTCAATGGATTCAACAGTCCTTCCAGCAACTCCATCCTCGCTTTCATTTTTTCATCATCATTATCAATACCATCATCCAGGCGAATACGTTCCCCACTTATATCGCAGTCATTGCTTATACCTTTATGGTTTGTTTCATTTTCCCTACCCTTGCAGGTACGGTTTTTTAAAGATGTGATTTGCGTATCGAACTCGTCTTCTTCAGCGTTTTGTCGGGAGGTATAACTTCCTCTCGCAATCTTTCCATCTGGGCTATCAACAGCCATAACATCATCACTTTTTCCCTGTTTGGACTTACGGTGCTACTTTCACCACTATTTTGGTTTTCACTGCAATCTGTCCTATTCAGATTTGTACCACTTTGTGCGTAAACGTTTTGCGTTTCTTGAACCTCGGCAATAATCCGTTTTGGTTGGAAGACATCTTCACTATCCATTGTTGACTAGATGAGGAATTTTTCCATGGTTAATAACTTGTCACACCTCGTTTCATTGCAATATAATATAATATTATTCTCAATTAACTTACCTATCCAGTTTGTCCAGGTAACGTTCTATAGATAAAACCGCGTTCACACCGCTCGGTATAGATTCTTTTCCGCTTCGGTCCTCTGCAACATGAAACTACGCGTTCGAATCGTAAACGGGAAAGGCACATTATGTCACGAACTTTCGTAATCCTGTTCCCATTTCCTTTTCGGTGTGTGTTTCTACGCTGTCATGTATGTAATTATTACACGTATGCTATACTTTACACCATACTTTACAGCGTATTCAACCATATTGTTTACTTGTTTCTATTCTTCCTGTACAAATTTTGTCAACATCTTTTTCGCCGTCGGTTCCCCTTCCAAATTCGAATATTTTCATTGGCTTGAAATTGTCTCCTTTATTTTCTTATATTTTTTCGAACATATTTTCTATGAGGGGATCAGTTCGCTACTCAGTTTTTTCGAAAACTGAGCAGCGAACTGATCACCTCTCCGTGCCTCGCGATTAAAAACATTTGTCAAGAAGTGCTTCAATCGAGAGTGTATAGGTGTTCAGTTCCGAACTGGGCGCCTAACTAGAGATGCCCTTAACGTCAAAATGTCTTGGGTGTTCTTCGTTTACTCGACGCTTGGCCCATGATTTTTGCAACGTGTCCGAAAAATAAAAGTAAAGGGACAAAAACCCCTCATGCCAAAACCCTCTAATATAATTGTAGCGATTCCTACGAGTTCCTGACAGATCAATTATTGAAGGATGTATTTCTCCGCCACTTTCTATGGTTGCGTTGCTGCTCTTCTTTATTTTCTGGAACCCAAGTCATGGTAATTGAAAAAAGTAATTTTCGAAGATGTCAATATCATCATCGACAATATTTTTAAAAACAACACAATAAAATGGGAAGCAGAGAACAATTATTTAGTCATTTTTAAGAGATGAGTAGAGGAAGCGTACAAACCTTCTGGCGGAGAAGAACCCAGCAGTCCCACACATGATAAAGAAAGCATAACTGATAAGAAACATGTATCCAAAGAAGAAACTAGCTTGTAAGAATCCTGTCAATGGTGAAGCCACAAAATAATAAAATATACTATATGCCATTAAATAAATACCTACGCTTCCACCATAAAAAACAGATGACCAAGCCCATAAATAATTTTCCATTGTAAGTTGGAAATAAACAGCTGAAACAGTTGTAATAGTAGTTACAATCATTAACATAGCAAAAACAATAGCTAATAATTCATAAACTTGGAATATTTTATGACCCCAAATAGCACTAAACATAAAATACACCTCAACGTAAATAGCACTAAATGGCATTAATCCACATATACCAACGACTAGGAAAGGTTTTGTATACCACCAATGATTTGGTATTTTTCTTGCTATTTTTGCAGTTCTACCCGGTACATCATATGGTTTACTTGAATTTTTACCAATTATAGCACCTATTAAAGTTAATGGTATTGTAACTAATAACCATAACCCAACCATTAATCCAATTGTCCATAATGGTAATGCACGTGTTGACCCATATGCAATTGCAATTATATTAAGATACATAGATATTGATGCAACAGGCCCAAAAAATACAAATACTGTCATTATTGCATTTCTCTTCCATGAATAGCCACCCATTTGTTTATAACAATACCCACTTACAAATCCTGCAACGCCTGCAGTTAATGCATAACATAATAAACTTGATGTATATATTGCTCCTCTTGATAATGGATGAAAAAATTGTAATGCTCCGAGTATTAATAGTACTATTGATATTGTTATTAATTGTGCTCCTGTTCCAAGTAATGGACAAAGGACTGTTAGAAGTCTTGGAAAGCGAAATACATCACCATGAAGTAATTTCCATCCATAATCATCTGCTTCTTCATCTCCATCAATTGCTTCATATTCTCGGAAATCCTTCCGTACTATACGTAGTAAAATTGAACCGAATAATCCCATCAGTAATAACACACTTAGAGTTGCATTCCCTATACTAAACCAGTGAATTTCAATATCACGCGCGTGTAAGGGATCTCGATAATTTTCAGCTCTTCTTGCAACAGGAAAGTCAGTCTAGGGGGATGGATGGGGAGGAGCATAATGTTAGCAAACTAGAAAGAGAGAGAGAGAGAGAGAGAGAGAGAGAGCGAGCGAGCGAGCAAGAACCAAAGTAATACAAAACGTACTTCTTTCCATTTGACAGAATAAGTAAAACGAATTTTATCACTTTCGTCCTTTTTAAGTTCAACAGATTTACCAGGAGTAGATTCAGCCAGAACGATATGAGGACCATTAACTGAAACTGTGAAACTAACATGTGTGTAAAGATAAACGTGTTTTGCAGGATCATCACTAATTTCACCAACGAAAAGTTTCATAGGTAAACTATCTAATTGTAATTCATAAACAAATCGTTTAGTAATAGCATTAATGAATTCATTAATTTCTTTAGCTGTAAAAGTCTTCTCACATATTTCAGTTGATGGAAGTACTTCTCTAAATGTACAATTGAAATTAG
>JAULBU010039195.1:0-14831 GCA_032358235.1 Odonthalia washingtoniensis | reverse complement strand
AATTTGAAGGAATCCGGTACAACGTAACGAAGGAGGCAGAAATTGCTGTCGCAAAGAGAAAAATAATGAAATACAATAGAAACAGTGTGTTAGACATGTCATGGTAGCGTACTTCAGACCTTTCAGATATTCAATTACGGGAATGCGGCAGTTCTGTTGAACGTTACGTTGACCGACATGACGGCGATGGAGATATGTTGAATCTGTTTAGAAATAAGATTGATCATGCGGTATTGCATGATTTCATTGGATATATCCCGGATGAAGAAGAAGGGGACATTATGGAAGGGAATTTAATGAGTATTACTCACGTAGATGTGTGGATTTGTAGCTGTGGCAGACTGCTTATTTTGAAGGAATATCGCGGGGGAGGTCGTCAGAAAGAATTCATCCAAATGTTCTCGAAGTATGTAAAACTGGAGACGAAACAGTTAATAGGGAAAATAAGAAGGTATGTAGACGAATGAGTTCCTGAAGAGTTGGAAGTACCGGAATGCGTAGAGGGAGAGGAAGAACGTATGTTCAAGGAATGGAACGTGACGCCACAATAATTGTTACCACAAAAAGTCCGAAGAAACATTTTATATCTGTACAATCAACCTGGTTTCGACGGTACATCGGAACGCCGTGCGGAATTATCCATGACTGCTATATCGCAGAAATAGCGTTTGACTGGAAAAGTATTTATAAACTTGGAAAGCCGAATAAAGAAGGACCAAAACGAAGTACTTTGTTTGAAGATGGAGAAGATAATGAAGTGAATGGAAATAGGGACGGAGATTTGGAATGACAGAACATGTCATGTGAAGTAAATTAATGTATACGACCATGTTACGTGGGGTGATTATCTTCGTCATCATCGTCAGTATCAGTAGGTAGAGATCTGAACGAATCCCTTTCTCTGTAAAAACGATTAATGTAGAACCGTTTATTCGGCCATGGAAACTGTTAAGTGAACGAATCAATTCTGAAATTTGACTGCAATACATGTACAGATGAAGATATGGTATCAAAATCAATGATATCGTACCACTCTCCTGTTTCTAAAATATGTTCCACGGAAGTTGTGTCTGTGCCATGTATTGTGTAGTCAACCTCATCAGATGTAGCCCATCCAAGGAAAATACAATTCAGAACTTTATCGACATCGTCCAGAGGCTGAGTGAATTCCATGTATTGTACGAAAGCCAAATTCTTCCTGTCTATAGTACGGTATTGTTTCGTATGGAGTAGGAGGAGGGCCTTTGATATATAGTAACCGGGACTACTTCCGTCAGAACCCTTTCTAAGGACGAAGCTATTCATTTTCTTCTTGGTCGGACCGAAATGTGTTGTTGCAAATATGCGTTGCCTTTCACGGCGATGTGGCGGAGGAGGTCTGTAATTTACAATATTTCTAGAACTGTCGAACTGTTGCAACGTTGTAAGATGTCCACCAACTATGTACCATGACTAGACAAATGTGAGAGAAATTTCGGAGTTTGGGAGCAACAGATCGTGGTTTCGGAAGTACGTCTGAACGAGATCCGGGAAGACTGTAAGACTGGTACGTGAAAAGTTTTCAATATTGGAGTAAGAATTTGCGTCGTGGATTCGGTACACAGTCCCGTTCCTTGTCTTGTGGTAACAACCTGTTGTAACGAAACAGAAATACCGTCCCGTACCAAATATGGTGATAACTGTGTTTTTCCTTTAGCCGTAGTAGTCGTCCCTGTCGAATGAGGTATAAAAATCTGGATGGAACGTTGTTTTAGAAACGCAGCATATGTTGAAATTAGACGTATTTTTAAAATTGTTGGTCCCATATTTTTCACTGTTTCATCCATTCTTGTTGCCATCCTTTTGGAAGTAGGCCGATATGACTGTTTGAAGAATTTATTGAAGTTTTCATACGGTATCTATCAATAATAGTTAGACTTACAAAACTAGAGAGGTCTTCTACCACGTGGTCTAGTAAATGGAACTTCAATGTGTGGATTCCAGTATCGCAATGTTTCTGAAATGTTTCTATGCATTGCTATTTGAGAATAGTAATTCTGTCCCCGATGTCAGCTATCTATTCCTGTGACCATCCAAGCGAATTATTGTTGTATAGCAAATCTTGCATTAATGTTGTGAAATTTGTGCAAATGTTTGTCAAATGAGAATCACCCTGGTAACCAGTGACTCTATAGATATATACTGCCACGAAAGGGAAAACCATATCCAAACATTTTTAATCTTTTCCCTCCAACGTTCTTCGAATTGAATTACTTGGGAAGAAATCGTTCAGCTGTTGGGATTTCTCCCTTGTTGAGAATTCAACATGAAACCCTGGTGCACCGAACTGGTTTTCTATTGCAGCGAGGAGTGAATTAAAAGCCTGTAACAACGCCACGCGTTGGGTCCAAAATTGTTTCCCATTCTTCTGTTTCTCCATGCTTTTCATAGTTAAGAATGGACTTGACAGATATGTCATGAAACAAGTTTTGATTGCTTTACAAGTACCGAGATGAAGGTTATGCAATTGGTTCATACGTAAACATTGAGAACACACCTGGAAGGAGTAAGTGCGGATGTCTCTTCTCCAGCTTCCACAGAAATGGTACCCATGGTGCGACAAAAATGTCTTGCACAATTTGTTGTGGTTCCCCTCGTAAACAATTCTTCTCTGCCGTTGACGACGATGTATTTGCTGATTTCAACAAAGTTGTAAAGGCATCCCTTCTGCTTCGTACGTAGTCAAGGGTTCTGGGAGGCGATAATGCAGGTAATGGACCTGTCTTGAAATCAATTGAAGTTCCCAAGCATCTCACGAATGGACTTGTGGTGGTAAAGTTATGTAGAACACCAGACATGTCTTTGCTTTCTAGTATGTCACAGCAGTATGACACTATGACAGGGAAGCAATTCAATTTCATCTTGTTGCTTATACATACTGTAAAACCTTCCATGGAATTTTCAGTTAACGGAACAAGAACCGTTGTTATTGCGTCATGCAAGGAAACCATTTTCTCATCTTGACCCCGCACTGACGAGGTCAGTGGGACGTGATCGTCAATCGCAATAATATCATCACTTTCTGTGTCACTATTGCCGCAGCAGTCCTCTATGACTTTCTATGACTGTGATCCTTGTAACCCAACAGGAAGAAGGCCAACTAAAGTATAACCATGGTCTATCGAAAAACGTCTGAATTGTACGGACATATTCAAAAATGTGATATGTATGGGATAACCAACTAAGGATAGCGACTTCAAATTTGTTGCTGTTTTATCGGTATATATCTGTAACATTCCAACGAAGGACTTCGGCGACGTTTTTCTACTTTGATTCCACTCAATTGAAGACTTGTTATTTGTCATTACATGGTTTCTTATCTACATGTACAACTGTGCAAAGAATTCGGAGTGCAGAGGATGTGAGATATAATCACAGTCAACCTCGTTGAAACATGGTCTAAATTTCAGATCTGTTGCACTAGCGGCATTCATTTGTGCACGTAACACATATATGGCGTCTTTTTGTATAGGAAATCTTTTCCATTGTCGTCTGACGCAGTGTGGTATGGTACCTCCAATTTTTTAAATCCGTCATCGATTAAACCGCGATATACTGTTCTGGCCACAATTTAAATGCATTTATTCCAATCATTTATGTCGTTATGAACAACATCTGCACTAAAAGTATCTGATCGAAGCATCCGGATTACCTTAATTACAGCAACAATTCCGATTTCTTCTGATAAAGTTTCCAAATGATTCGCCGTAACTTTTACATCAGGAACCTGTTCCGAAGGTGCGAAGGGACGTTGATCATCAGGAAGCGCACAGTCTGGCTCATCTGTGTACACTCTTCCCACGTCAGGTCCTTCGTAATCGGCATCGGATCTGTCTGTGTGCTTCTGAGAACCGTTTCCATTTTTTGCTTGTCTCGTAGTGTGCAATCTCTTCTTCTTATTGTATGTGCATGACGTGGCATGTCGTTTGTAATCATCCGAAACGTCTGTCCAGTCTAGTATGTGCAATACGTTGTATAGCAGACGAATCTTTTCGTTACAATTATAGTGAAATGTCGGATCCAGAGCAATAGCGGTTGATGTCACATTTTTTGATTAATCAGAATATTGGGAGAATAATTTGTTAATAGGGAAAGACGTATTCACCGATATTTCTTACTTTCTAATGCTAGTACCAGTAGTCGATTGTACCACTGTAAGTAGTCAAAATAAATATAATCATGTCCCAATTTAAAAAATGTTGAAATTTTCCTCCATATGGAGGAAAATGTTTTACATATTTTTTGTTGTCGGTAATGTGTAAGTAAGATGACAGCCTGTATTAAGTAAATTAATGGCATTGCAAAAACTTGACAGGAACATATACTATATGTGTAGTACACATTTAACTATAACCTTTTTTTAGAACAAACGTACAATTTACTTTAGCATATAGGTAGAAATAAACTTAGAAATGCAATGTAAACAAAGGTAAATTCAATCAAGGATCAATTGTCAACCTAACGGTTGCACTTCAACATCTTCCATTCCCCAATCATCCATATTTTGTAGTTCATCTTCACTGCCAATATCACTTTCATCGGGTTCTCCGTCGCTATGACTACAACTCGAAGGTCTGCTTGAACTTTGCGATGTGACAGATTGCCGTTGACATCTCGGGTGAAAACTGCATCCATATGCGTATTAAATAGCATCTTTCAAATTGCTACCGTCCGGGATAATATACATATGATACCTCAGTGCTCCTGTTCCATTCCATCCTGACCCTGTGTGTTGAACGTAACCATCACCAATGAAAGTAGACTTTCGCGGCATTTGAATTTCAAGCATTTACAAACAAGTTGCAATTCTGTCCTTTTAGTATTGGCTGAAATGGACATAATGATGGGACCCGAGAGCTATCCATACCGATACACCTTAAGTAGCGGTTGTAATTGTGAAGTAACCTAGGGAACTACTGTTCCTGACGTGGATGTCATTGTGACCGTGTTTTCTTGGACAATCCTTATTAATGATTAGAAAGTGGCGCCCACTGTTTGGAATTTTTGTCGGCCATCTACAATTGTTATCTAAATTCAACAAAGCACACAAGATTCCAATCCATAAGTACAGTGCGGCACGTCGTTATCTATCCATAGATAATCATGTTGAATTTCTATTTGATTTTATAGTAGACTTCTTGTACTGGAGTAATGTCCAATGCCATTTTTCTGTCATGGTTGTCATTTCCAAAAATACCAGTGTTGATATTTGGAATCCAATGATCTCTCTTCATTTTTTCTTTCAGCGCCTCTTCGTCCGGAAACCATTTTTGAATTTCCGTAAAAAGTTCACCAATCGTCAGTGAAGGAAAGTAATGCTATTCCTGAAACGCTTTTATATACCTCTTTTCTATTTTCTCATCCTTGTCCAAAGAGTCAGACATACTCTGCTGAATGCAGTTCCCATCAATTTCCAATTGCTTTTTATTCCTTCACAAGTACGCAAGTCCAATCTTCCTTCAACATTCCTTGTTGCATGTAACTATTTATCTGATTCTGTGCGATGTATGAGAAATGCCATATCTTCTGCTTGCACGTAAGCAGCTCTCGTCCAAGAAATATCTCTCACTGCTACTATTTGATCATACATGAAAAAGGTGTGCACGACGAGAATCTGGGGTTAGTGCCGACTTCAGCAGAGTCTTCGTATCATATACAATTTCGGCATATACTACATTCTTGCTTTCCCCGTCTATCATGTCAATCTTGATTTTTCTCGCCCGTGTTTTTTGACTGCTACGCTCCCTCAGAACTCTATCGACGGTATCCTTTGTTTCTTCGTGTCTTCGGTGTTGTTGCATTTATTTAATGGTCACTACATCTTATTTATTATATTTCACATGGCAATACATCCAGGTGGAATAATATTTAGAGTCTATTTTTTATCATAGGTGACAATGTCATTTTCCACGGTAGACCTTGGAAATGGCCTCGACATTATATCTAGTTTTTTTTGTTGATGTCGACTTAGCTTGTAAAAAGTTTTGTTCTTTTGATGTTGAACTGTCAGCACTTGTCAATTCCTCAATCTGTGGCGTGTATTCTTCCATGTAAGGCAATATGGGATTCTTTGCTTTTTACTCCTGCTTTTAGATCGAGTTTTTTCCTCTTCACTACTCTTTAGGTCAAGAATTTCACGTTGCTGCCTTTTATTGCTTCTCGTACGTGCTGGAATAATTCCATGGACGCCCATTTCTATTGTTTGCTTTCCTATATTCCCACTTTCATTTCATTTTTTGAAAAAGGACTGCATTATTTTTTTACAAGTCTGTCATGGCGAGCATTTGCACGGGTAGCCAATTTCCCAGACCTATTTATAACACCATACTCGAAAAGTTGCATGTGATTGCAAAAGATCGCATTTATAGTTTTCTTTCTTGTTCGTGTGTCTGGGATGAAAACTTCCATCATTTCCTTCATTTTTCGGAACTTTTTCTTCTGGTAAATCACATTCACCGTCGGCAACTGCTTCCAACAAAGTCTACATAGACTTTAAGAAATTATTACGAAGCAGATAGAAAACAGTTGCATCAAATGTTCCATTTGCTGGGCTTCCAAAATAAGCTTCAGATTCATCCAATAGGTACATTGTAGTCTCCTCTGTACCGTTGATGAGAATTTCACTGTCCAAGTACGTCACCCCTCTTTTACTCGAATCTTTCCTAGTTCAAAACTGCGGTATGGTATTGATCAATGCCATGACAGATTTGAATCTGACAACCATCTTGCAAACACAAGCGTACCTTTCGTATGTTCAGGTACTTTTTGTATCCAGGAAATTTGACCTTTCCATGTCTCTCGCAACATCCACTGTCCCCCTTTTTTTCAAACGGTATCTCATATTGTTCGGTAAAGGTCTCAGCATATCGTACGACACTGCTAATGGGGTAAATGAACGACATGTCCGTTTTTGTATTCGACGATGATATATTTTGAAACCTGCTGATATTTATAACTTTCCACGAGGTTATGGTCTTCTTGTCAGTACGTACTAGAAGAGCGACACGAATACGATATCTTGTCCAATTTGTTTTCAAAGTTACCTTTCCACCAAGACTCTGGAGTGCGGACAGGAGATATCTCCTGTACACAATAACTAATGACTTATTGGACTTCAATACAATTCTATCTCTTTCATGGTTGCATAATTGCGAGATACGAGTATAATTTCCGTCAACATCTGCAGATTCGAAAGTGACAGAAATCATTCCGAAACCAACTTGATACCGCTCTAGTTCACATTATTTGACGAATTTATCACGGTGCTCGGTTCTGACATCCCTGAGAGGGTTCTTGACGTTTCTGACTTGAATTACTCGAAGCCATAATTCGACAGTCCCATCATTACTAAGACGAAAATCTGAAAGCTGAACAGACCTCTCGCTATATGTCGCCTCGTTATCATCCCTGTTCGCGCGTTGAACTGCGATAACCTTCATCGCTTGAGAATACCAGCAATTAACACCATTTTCTGATTCCAAATCACGGAGGATTTCTGGGTTGGTACTACTTTCATTTTTTCATAATACTGATATACCGGTTCCCTATGCATCGCCTTTATTTGGACATAGATTACTCCCACACCGTCCAATATTTCATCCAGTGAAGCTGTTGCTCATTTCGCTACACTCCCAGAGTTAGTTCCACTTTCAGCCCTCACTTTAGCTGTACCAACAAGGACTGTACTCATATCCGACCAATCAATTCCACGGCACCCTCCGGATGACTGCACTACTTCAACGGAATAATCCTCTAGACATTACAGCTCAACATAAACATCTTGAACTATACCCCTTTTCACCGCATTGGCATCGCTTTTATTTCCAAGCACCAGCTTGTGGAATAGATCTTCACCTCTTACCTGGAGGTAGTGATGCATGAGACAATTCCCTTTGCCTATGCATAAGATGACCACATAGTTGATTATAAACGTGTTATGTTTTAGTTGAGAAATATTGAAGTTAGTTGAAGACATCTGGTTGTGAAGAAGGATATCGTAAAGTCAGTTGATGACGGCTGGTTGTGAAGTGGGATCTTGGAATTTTGTGCGCCTTATATAGAACAAATATATTGCGATTTTACACCGACCTCGCTTCAGTTGTATGAATGTGATGATCGGTTTTTTGTCTTTGTTATCATAAGCGGAAATGTTATTATCATAAACGGAACTGTTGTATGACTTTCTCAACCGAACTGTGATTCTGTAACGATGAAATAATTGTTCCACGCACGTGTGTGTTGTGCTCACCCGTAGTATATTACAACATATTTTTGCGGCGGAAAGCATTACTCGCAAATATTTTATAATATTTTTACTCCATATGAGGGCTAATTGATCTTTTGTTGCAAAAAATGAAATAATTAATTTTCTGCAAAAACTTTTTCCCCCGTACGGAGGAAAATTTTAACATTTTTTCTTCATCTCCCGACGCTGTGCGAAAAACTAAATATTTAATTTTCTACAATATATACCAGATCAAAACATTATATAACTTTTCCGGCCCTAAGATCGCAGTACTGCTACCGGGCATAACATCGCGGTACTGCAACCGTTACGTTACCTTCTTCACGTTCGTTCATATCCTTCTACCATCAAATTTGATGATTGTACCTCTACTCGACTATTATGACCTTCCACAGCCCTTGTAGAAAAAAATCCGAATAGTTGGCGACAGAATGGCGGTTTTTCGGGGTGAATGGCGCATGAGAATTCATTTCAAAAATTTTCGAATTTCTCTACTGTACTTGGTGACGAATGGATCATGAATGGCGTGACTGCAAATTCTATAAAACCCACTGATTAGTATGGACCGTAAATGGTGAATTGAAAAAAAATCAGAATACGGAACGAACCATTCGTCAGCCATGCTGCGATTCTTTTTGTAATGCAACAATGCAACAATGCAACAATTCGTGAGCCATTCCAGTGGCTACTGGGGTGGCTGATGAATGGTTATCATTCAGCAATTAAAATTTTAATTAATTATTTTTAGGCCATGTCACGCAACAATCCAACAGCCACCTCAGTGGTCTCTGGAATGACTGACGAATGGTTGCACGACATGCAATAAAATACATTGAATTTGAAATTTATTTCATCCCGTCTTTAATTTTAAATGAGCCAATGATCATCCAGTCATGCATTAAATTTTGAGGTATGGTAAGAGTCAAAAGAAAAAGAAATAGCAGAACCAAGATATGTCATTGAAGAAGAAGATAGAGTTATAGTGTGGGGGAAAGTAGATTGCGAATCATCAGGTTCTGTTCAGATTATAGTTTATGATGTATATAGAGTAGAAGATGTGAATGTAATGATAGTATGAGCACCTTTAGATAAACATTTAACAAGAGCTTTCCAAACAGACATTGTGCAGGACATGCCTGCAATATTATTGGAAGTTGATTTGAATAACTTGGATGCGTCTTTGAAATTAATGGATGCTAGTGGATTGGGACAATTTACAAACATCTAACGTCGCACCACCTTTAGATTGTTGTAGAACTTGTTCTACTTTACTACCACATACAGGACATACTTTAGGTATATTTATTAGTTTTCCACCAATATGTTTTACAATCGATACCACTTTTGGTATTACATCACTGCCTATTTCAACTCTAACATCGGAATGCGTTTATAAATTGGTAAATTTGTTGTTTATATATTCGAAAGTATGTAGTATAATTCCATATGTATTTCTCTTTGCGTTCAAAACAATATCTCTACCAATTGAAGATTTTGTAATATTATCAATCTTGCAATACCTTTATGTACACTACCGTTATGATATTCTAAAGATAATGAAACACCATAAAGTTTTAATTCTGTAAATATTTCATCTTCACCATGAATATTGGCACGTTTAACAAATGATTCAATTTGTTAATGAGAATATGCATTATCTAATTATAACATAGGTCTTAAATGGTTTATAATTATTTGAAATTTACGTGATACATAATCTAAAGATGCAGTTTTTTTAAAACTTAACATGGTATCCATCTCACCAAACGAATGATGGTCAACATTATACTTTGATAAACTTTCAATATCATCTTTTGCCTCAATATCCATTCCTAATTTAGAAGATCTACTACAAGCAACACGACCAACATTTAAACTTGGTGAATCTTCAATGTAATTTGTGGGTATATCCTCTCTCATTCAATTAAATGCATAATCATTTCATCATAAACTACATCTCTTACTCAATTTTCAATGTTTACATCATTTGAATAATATACATCTTTACATAACTTCATCTCTTCTATCAATTTTTCATAAATAAGTGGTATATCATTTGTTAACACATTGTCAGTATTACTTTAACTATAAGTATGTCTTTGCATATATCTCGCTCTTAATAATTCCAGTAAAGCATTTACAGGACTATCACCAGGTACAGCGGGAATTGACGTCTGTTCTAATGTAAATAATTGTTCAGATTTATATGCTTCTTGAAATTGTGAATATATTTCACGTCTGTATCGCAAATTTTAATTGTATGATATGATAGTATCATAATGATACCCACATCTGGCCGAGTTTCATATCCTAAAGATATGTTTTCATTTTCTGATTTTATTCTTTTCTTTTCAATTCGTTTTTGCATCGAACGAAATGCTTCTGCCGGTGATTCATCAGTAACAGTCTCTGTATAATGGTATTTAAGTATATCTGAAAATCGGCGAGTTATAGCTGTGGATGGTTTACGATTGAATGGAGGAAAATGAAGAAATTTGATGGCAGTTGAAATACTCGTAGTTGGTAAAGAAATCGATGGAGGAAAGGTACTAGCAAGTGCCTTATCTACAATATCGAATGAGCAGGTTGATTTAATCATTTCACTCGACACTACAGATATTTTCACGTCGCTATCTACTCAGAGGAACGGTATTGACAAATATATACGTGCTGACATAAGTGTCATGATATCTGAACTATACGTGCTGACGTAAATGTCATGACGTTCGAGTTTGACTTTGAAAACTTCACCGAGATAGTGTGGATACCTGGCCGTATCAACTTGGCTGATGTCGGCACGAAACCCAAAAGTCCTTCAATCGATACACTTTAACTAATGATTCATTCTGGTAAGATACCACTCGACTTCATTGTGCATGAAACAGCTCGCAGAAATAAATCAGTTGGACAGTAAAAAACCATCAAATCATCAAAAATGGGGAATTTATATGAATTTTAGTATTCTTGTACACCTTTTATGTTTTTTTTATTGGTTTACAAACTTGTTTAAATGCAAAAGTTTTTGGATTCTAGATCTAGAATTAATTAATTAGGCTTTCTCACCCAGAATGGATAACAAAATCATGCTTTAAGTGATCAAATCAATGATTTCATTTTTTTTTGGATTAGTTAAAGTTACGGACGTACAATTAATTCATGATGTTTTGAAAACAATATCTTCGACTTGGTGAAAATATTACTACTTAAATCCTGGAATTGTCCACATGGTTCATGAAATATTTCCGGCTATCTAATCCCGCTTATATTTTTATGCTTCTGTTGTCATTTTGCTATACTGAATCATGGCCTGGAAATTTATATATAGACTTGATATCAACTATCATGTAAATCTGTATTTAACCATTATTTTGGTCATTTCGCATACTACAAATCTGCATGTGCTGTCTTTGCAAATTTTTCTATATAAGCACTGACTGAGACGAAGTTCTCGTCTCAGTTGAATGATAAGCATCAAATAAACTTGAACTCATATTCACATAAGCTCTCATCCTCCGTGTAGATATATTATAGATTCTGCCTAGATAATACAGTGGTCTATCACACATGTCCAAGTGCCAAACGTCCAACTCAGCTTCGATACTAGCATCGAAATACAGTCACGCTACATTTCACTGCATGGTGCAATTAATTCTACCAATTCTATTACAACTACAACTACTGTATCACAATTTTTATTGATCACCCCAACAACTGGAATGTTGTAAAGACTTCGCATATCTACGAAAAAAATGATACTGCAGGTTAGATGTTTTTCCTAACATATTCAATCCCCTCATTTCAACTGCAGTAAAACAAAAACTCCATATACAGCGCATTTAAAGGGTTTGTAATATCGGTCATACGGGACTGTTTTCAGGAACCCGGATACGATACAAATGACTACATTCAACGTTTACCTTTTATCATGAATATACACATGGACAGTGAGCAATCATTGCTTAATGTGTCTTCAACTCTGAAATAATTATAAGTTGATGATGGGACAAAGATTTTCGAACAAAAAGATCTATAGGCACAGTGTCCCGTTCGAGATTGGATGAAGCACATCTTTTTTGGATTATCTGTATGTAGAGAAAAACATGACTCTGAAACTTGCAGAATAAATAGCACAGGGAGTTAATATACATTTAATGCACTTCATGACCCTTCTCAACAGAAATTAAATGGAATTAAATATGTATGCGGTCCACATCAGGAAAAATACCTGTCTATATCTAATGAGTGGTAACTATATATTGGCTTTTCCAATATTCAGAGGATCAGTATTTCCTCCCAAGGCGCAGAGAGTAGATTCATGCATTAGAACGCAACCAAATCAGATCTTTTGAACCTTAGATGATGATCTAAAGCGTTGTTTCTGTTTAAAGATGCAATTTCCTGAATCTCCAAGAAGCGGCCCTTAAATGTTTACAATCGTTCCCACCACATGTGGAAAACCAAATTTCATCGATTTTATTGAAATAAAAACGGTACCTGTGTGAAAATATGAAAAGAGGCAGAAGAGGGATACTGAACATTATTTCTGAACTATTCAAACTGGAGTTAAAAGGAACTGGATAAATCGTACCGTAGAGTCAGGAACTTCTCCTATGATTCAGGAAAACAACTCATGATTTTACTCCTGCGCAACTACTGCAGACAATACAGCAACAAAATTGCCGTATGTCTTCCAGGTAACGCGCTTGGCAGCTGCAAGAATTGTTACACATGTTTACAGAAATAATGACCGGGATTTGCGAAGGCTTCAGTATTTATATCGGCATAGAACGGAGGAGAGTGAATGATAAATGAGATATTCATTAAACGAAAAACCCTGAAACCAATAACCTAACCAGAAAATAGACGTTCCAACTCGAATAAGGAGGACACAACTGCGAGAAGAGATCTATACAAACCACTCTCTGGGCTGAATAATTCTCAGCAGCAGGAGTGAAAAGAAATGCCGCCATGATCCAGGGAGCTCAATTCCCTATCGACTGTGCCACCAGAGTCGATGAATCCACTCACGTGCGTCCGATACCGAGCCTGCAACGTCACTCAGTTCTTTCAAGGTTTTCCATCAAATCGACGCCCATCCACAGACGGCGTGTTGAAACCATACCACCCCCAGTCTGCATGACCCACGATACAAATTCAATTCCAAAGTTCTTTCGCGGAACGGACAAGCAGAACTAGATAGTAGCCGCTTTAGGCATTCGATATGATATGGGATGTTTTTGACTTAGACTGTTTGTAAGTACCAATCAGAACTGTATACTGGGGTTTTCCTAAGCCTCATACCCAAAATTAGGATGGAGTCTCTTTCGAGATTCATTAGGAGTCGTCTCCAAAATTGGAAAGGGATCGTTTTCTCTTTATGCAGCTTGCCGTAGTTAATATTTTTGCATGGAGTTTCTTTCGAGCCTCATTAGAACCCGTCTCCGAACTTGGGAAGGGATCATTTTCTCTTTATGCGGCTTGCCGTAGTTAATGTGGTAGGCGGGGTTTCTTCAGAGCCTCGGTAGGAGCAAAATCCAAAGTTGAGATGGGTGATTCACATAAGGAGGTTAGCTAGTCGCCTCGTAATCGTTAAATCTGGGAGAAGAAAACTCTCATCACGGCGGTAGTAGGGGCCAATATGGTCTCTGCCCGTTGGAAAATTCGGCCTGTTCTGTCGTCATGAGGAGTGCCTAGGCGCCTAGTTGAACAATAGACCCGGAAAGGTGAAACCTTTTCGTTAGGATGTTATGTGGGGGTAACATTTACCGCTACGCGTCCCTAAAAGCAAAAAACTTACACACAGTCTGAGTTAGAAAACCGGCTCCAGCCATGCTCTTTTGAATCTTGAAAAATTTGGAAGTTGCGTGCGCTTTATTCCGTCACGTTCCACCTCCTCGTGGAGATCCTGGATAAGTATATGCACAGACGAAACCAACGGAGCAAACACTAAATTAAAAACCTTTATAACCATAATAACAACCCACTTAACCAGAATTACAAACCACTTAACCAGAACATAACCAACATACGAAGCGAACGAGAAGACCGGGGGGCGGATAGTAGCGTACTAATAAAATAAACAAAATTTCTTTTACTATCGGCCCTACAGGTCCCAACGCGCGTACCAATTGCCCTCAATTTAACCAACATACAACATCAGCGGTCCAACTACAGCGGTCTGATATGCGTGTGCCAAAGCTTGCAATGATGAGAGGGCTTGCCCTCATTGAGCAGTATTAGGTACCAGTCCTGTGCAGTCCAACAATGTCAACGGCAGTCACAACAACATAAAATCAATTTTCGGTCCCAACCAGCGTCCAATTTGCGTAGTGCTGTCCTGTAAAGGCGGTCACTTAAAACCAGAACATATCTCGCGTGCTGTCCGTAAGGCAGTCACGCACCCATAGAATTCGTGATATTTACCGTGTACATCGAGAGGAGCATCTAGCCTCCCTCATGTACTCGGTCATCTCACGTTATAGGCTAAGATTGCGAATGGTATCTAGTACATTGAGTGGAGCATTCAGCCTCCCTCCTGTACTGGATC
>JAULBU010039184.1:0-14832 GCA_032358235.1 Odonthalia washingtoniensis | reverse complement strand
TCCAATACTATCATAATCACTTTGTACCATCCTATTGTGTGTAAATCCCAATATAAATTGTGCAGCTGTATCAATTACGTTTTGTGTAAATACATATTAACATTCGCCGTCCTGGTGTTTGAGGTGGGGAGGAAAACAGAGAAAAAGCGGGCAAATACAAAATGTCTAAACATTCTCGCGCTTGTATTTTCATACCATTTTCCTCTACATTTACGTGGAGAGTTCACGTTGTGGCATGTTTTACTAAACATATGAAACATATTTTTTTCAATTTCCAAACATGCCTCGTAGCCGTGCAACGTGTAGTTTCTTCCCGTTTCTATTTTGCTCAAATTATACATCACCATATATCCCGAAAAGTGACCTCCTCCCCACTCTGGCCAATCGCTGCACGTTTCAGCCTGAAAAAGTCCCAAACTCAAAAAGTGTCATAGAAATCAGCTCCATCTATCACATTTCATGTCTTAAAAAATTTTAATTCATTTTTGGATTGGAGGAGTTTTTTGGGTTGTATTTGGATTAATCCAAAAAGATTTCAGTAAAACTATTTTGGTTGGCCAACTAAAGAAAGTTTGCTCCCTCATAGCCTCGTAGATTTTCAGTGTTTGTTTGATGTCAAACGGCTGACAATGCTCGCCAACTTTGAAGAAACTATAGAATCAAATAGCAGATCAATGAAAACGGCGCCCCGCTCTAGGCGATATTTTATTGTAGAATACTGTGGTCTCTCTATAAAAGACGTCTTTTCACCTCCACAACTTTTCACAAAGCCGATAAAAATTTGAAACTGTCGATTCTGACCAGAATTGATGGCGGCGGCGAGCGTTCGGGTGAATAACGACGATGCAGAGAGGGTGAATAACCGTGATCACTGGGACGGCGGAGAGGGTGAATGGCAGTAAAGTTGAGATGGCAAAGGCAGAGAGGATGAATGGCAGTAGAGTCGGATAGTTGGAATGACGATGAGGAAGAAAGCAAAAGAGCCGAAAGCAAGGTAGAAACGGGACCCTGTAGGGGAGAAAAGAAGAAATAGCGATGGTGATATGATAAGGTGAAAAGGGCGACACTCCACGACCCAAGAGGGACGAATAAAAGGATAAAAGATGAACATGACGGTATAGAAGGGTAACTGAGTAAAACAGAATCCACACGCTAACACGACGAAAGGAAATGGTGGTGCATCTAACTACGACGACCACTGTCGAATATATACGTGGACGAAACTTAACGCGACGACACAGTATTCATAAGCATGAAACTGTATACAAATGGGAAACCCACACCAAAGAGAAATCAATGGTACTGTACAAGACATGCGCACCAAAGCCCACTACAGTCCATATACAATTAATGCATATAAAATCATGTTCAATCTATTTGTCACTACAGCACGGAAGTGATCACAGACTCTATACAAAATACACGTGTACTATTTTCGGATCACTGCCGACAACATAATTAGAACGGCGCCCACTTGCCATGTTTTCTCCCCGATTCAACTCCGAAACCTGATCTAGACTTTACTATTTATATATCCCATCTCCAGGGAGGATGGCAAGATTGAATAAAGGTAGACATTTTGTAAAACATCCAGCCACAGTAAAGTGCAGGTAAACCCCGACATCATCGAGAGATTGATTCAAAAATTTAGAGAAGATATATCTGACCTCAAAAGAGTCCTAGGATAGGCTAACACCATTCGATAGGATTAGGGTGACCCCGACGTGTAAAAACTTGCAGCTGGTCGCTGTCGACGTCTTCTTACAGAGTAGACGAAGGCGCATTACGTCTTCCAACCAGGATATTCGCAAAGCTACCTAACTGTAGCGAAGGCGACCTTGGTCAACCGCTCTTCTCTGAACCGCGGAACTCACATCGATACTACACCCAACTTTTCTCTACTTGCATCGTTTAATTTTTACGGATTAAAGGATTTCTAAACTTCGCTCTCGACCACTGGTCTTTTTCGACAGAAACTGAAACAAAATGCCGTTTTAACCCATCTTTATCATCATCAACCACATAACAAAGACATGTCTGCAGTCGACGTAGGTGATGTGTCAAATTTGTCCATCTAATCTAGTAACGAAAAATTTTAATACCATCCACAATCATCCATAAATTTCTTATCCACAACCCTTGTGCATCTGATAATCTTCTACATGATTTATCAACAATTTCTTCATTAACTGCTGATTATAAGTTCTGCTCACTGCCTGAGTATGATAGTGCCGAATTTAGAAATTATATTTATCTATGTGGACCAGAATCTTCTTTATTTGCCGCCTTATTTCGTGTTGAGGGCGAGATTTTTGTACATCGTTCTACTGAATCGGACATTGAAAATCGTATAAGTAAGTCTATTGGTAAAGCTATATCTGATGCAAATAAATTCTCCTCTGTAAGTATCACCATCATCGATAGTGTAACTTGTAAGTTATGTACTTGTGCTGTTGCTAACAGATTGGATGTAATATTCCATCTTTCTTTTGCGATGGTACCATTATCTCCTTTTCATGAACCGGAAAAGGGTTTTTTCATCGATTGTGGAATGTATGATTGTCTACATCTTCTACATCGTCTACATCGTCTACATCAGACGATGATCACTTGAAATTGACTGTATCTTTCCTTAATATTGCTAGTGAAAGTAGTAGTGGTACCGTACATCGAATAGCTCGAATGAGTTCAAATGGAAGAACTGAAAATGACTATAGTTTTAACGTGGGGATGATCACATTTAATAAGCAAGTCTCGGTAAAACTCTTCAAAACCATAAACGGAGATGATTTGAAAAAGAAAAGTAATTACATGGTCTATGATATGGACTATGAAGATGCAGGCTTCTACGAAAGTCCAACAGTAACCCCCCTCAATAGCTGTGAAGGGCCTCCTCTACTGTCTTGCGGCACACCACAAACGTCCCTTCTTTATCATCATTCTAATTCTCTAGCGCAACTTCATCAGCAAGCGTCATATCACTTACAAGCGTCTCCTAATCCGAAGTCTAGTACTTATTCATCAGAAGGATTGGCGATTGAAGAACCTAATTTTGAGGTAGATGGCTTCGGGTTACCTGAACTAGTACCTGGTATACGCGTGAATGATTTCATGAACGCACGAGTGAGAATACCACCAGCAAGAAAATTTATTTCAACTATAAAACATAAGCTACCCAATTTTTTCACCATTCTTTTTTTAAAAAATAAATAAAAATAAATAAAAATGAAAAATGTCGGTTTAGAAATTTAGAAATTTAGAAATTTGTAAATGAAGAGCTGTGGTCCATTTCTGTATGTACCCAATATAAATTCAGTTGTTCTACACGTACTGATCCGCTGAAATGTATATTTTTAAATAAAACTTCGGTGTTCTCAGTAGGTTGCTATAAGTATGTACGTATTGGAGAACAGACTGCTGTGAAAGAATTGGAAATGCAACAGTTGTTACTTCTATTTTCAATTTAATTTTTACAGGCAATTTCCAAACAAACAGTATAAATACATTTGCTTCCAATGATATGCTCCGAAGGTCATCACTCTCCTTCCTTTTCGTCGCGGGCGGGGTTGATCACCTCTCCTTGAAAGACTGGATGTAATCAACCCCCCATTATAAAAAGCCACTTCAACACCCTTTAGCAATGACTCGGTGGTGCTCCGAGTCAAAACTAAATATCAAAAGTAGCATTAAGACACTAGCCTGGCATTGTGCTTGGTGATGTGCAGCGATGGATATCCTACCCAGTTCCAAAGAAAGTAGGAAGTGCGGTCCGGTCTGAGGTGCGGTGCGATGTGTGGTCCAATCTTTTGAAGGGAAACATTGTCGTGGCCGGCGATTTTGGGGCCAGATTGTTGACACTTTTCAATGTATCCACGTTGCTTTAAATTCATTCATTACCGTTTAAAAAAATTATTTCCACTTTGAAATTGTTGTATACGATTCTTTTGTATAAAAAAAGTTAAAACCTATAACTGGCCCTAATCTTGAGCAGTCGCCAACGACGATCACAATAATTTATTCATTTTCATCTTCGTATGAATTATCATCGCATCCATACCCATCATCGTTCAAGTTACTAGCTTCACCTCCCTCTTCATCACCTGGCTCCATCAGTTTCAAGAACGCCATTAAAGAATATATATCATCTTCACCTATGGCCACACCTTTACAATTTTGAGAACCGTTTACACTTGTCATTTCATTTTGTTCCTGAACTTGTACCTCGGTCTGCATCTCCATTACTTTCAGTAAGTTAAATTCAATAGCGTATATGACAGCAAAAGATTTCTTTTGAAACTGTAGAAATTCTCCAATACTATCATAATCACTTTGTACCATCCTATTGTGTGTAAATCCCAATATAAATTGTGCAGCTGTATCAATTAATGAGATAACCCTCTTCCATGTTCTTGTTTCTGTTTCGACATGTTTTCTAACAGGATTATTGATGCCATTCGTTCTAGCAATCACTTCATACTCCACATACAATTTAAGATCTACTTATTTTTCAACAAGGGTTTTTGTATATCGCAAAATTTTTCTAACTGCATTTAATTGATCTTCAGTGTACCTTACTGATAATAGAATATTATTCTGTTCCAATGGACCAGACTCATTAGGCATCCATCGTAACTTAACTGTGTTTTTTCTGGGAGATGGTCTCTTCGAACTTTTCCATGGGCATAGTAAATATGTCAAATTGGCACACAGGGTACCATCCTACGTGAGATAGCAAGTAAATCACTGATTTCACGATACAATAGGAAACTTGAAAATTTTGCATCATCATATCGGCTTGGCGTGCATCCATTCTGACCAACACTTTTCCTGCGGTTCGCACGATCTATATTGCTTGTTTTCAGCTCGTGTCTATCACAACCTTCACTAACATGATCAAGGTTAATGTATTGTTGCCCTGTATTGGTTTTTTGTAACCAATGAGGCTTCTCCAACTTTCTAAAATCTCCTGAGACACGACACTACCATCAGTGTGATCGTTCAGAAATGTTCCAAATGTGTTTTCAGAAGCATGTAAAAGACAATTCTTAACTAATTTGCGCTTGAATTTAGAACAGTCGAAACCAACACCAGATTTAAATACATCACGCTTATCGGAAGCTTTCCCAGAGAACATAGTGGTTTCAAAAAAGTCCAATGCAGTATGAAATCTAAGTATGAATTCATCAAACTTCTTGATAATTACTTGATCTGAAATACAATAAAAAATACAGTTACGTAATATGTTATAATGGAAGGCTGTTTTGAAGTGAGGGATTCGTTCAACCATAACGTTTTCAAATGACTTTTTGGGGGTAAGTTTCGTACTTACGTTCGCACCACAGCTTGAATTATTTATCATACTATCCGAAACATCCTGAACTGCTGTCCCCTGAACCAATTTTCAATAAGGCAATGATTTCATTATAGTATTGAGCAAGCTTTTCAAATTTCTCACTCCACTTGCGGTCCATCTCTGACATCAAGATATACACATTTTTGTAATGTCCACGCACTGCACTTCTCAACTTCTCAACTTCAGTTCTTGTTTCAACACAGGTCAATGTACTTAAATTACTACTACGACCATTCGTTGCCATATTTTCAAGGTCGTTGGATATACATTCTCTTAATTGTTCCGGACTTCCAAAAGGATGATTAGTACTTCCTGTCACCTGCAAAGAGTTATGGGATTCAGGGCGATTTTTTAATTCTGATCCACGTCTTTTCTTGATAATACTATTTCGAGCCTCTGCGACAGAAATATTCACAAATTCGACCATTGCAGTTTGGTGCGTACGGATTTCTTCACTCATCTCGGGGGCCTTGTTCAAACATTGTATTTCGACTTTGTTCATAACATCAAGAGATTAATCAATTTCCAATCGTTTCAACTTCTCCACAATTCCTAATGGCTCTGAATCAGTTACGGAAATACTATTCATTCCTTTCGACAAAGTGGCCACGTTTGAAACTATCAATAGTGGACTGTGTTTTTTTTTGAGCTGGAAAAACAGAGGCACCAACAGGTTTCATTCGAATACTCCCATGATAAGTACCAATGGTATTGGCAATCCTAATTATACTACTACCACGGTCTACACCTGTTGCATGATCGCCCCCTTCTTCGTTTCTACCGTCATATGGGATGTCACTATTACCGGTTGGTTCTTTGCCGGCATTTCTAAATTTCTTCTCTAGTCGCTTGCTGTTTTGACCTTGGCTAGATGATCCCCACTTCTTCTTCAAAGGTACACTTTCAATGCGTTGTGAACCCTAAGAAGTTGGTCCACCATTTCCTATTTCCCCACATTCCTCCTACCACGTTTCGAATTGTCGGCCTCTTTGTCATTTTCTTCCACTCCAAAACGTAACCTCATTGGTCTTCGTGATTTCTTAGAACCGCTTGTCCCATCGGCCTATTTCTGATGTTCACGATTCATTCTTTTTTTTGAAAGATCCGTCCCCTGATTTTGAAGTTTTTGATGATTGATGAGAACTTAGCTCGCATAAAATATTTTCAAATCGTTGGTATGACCATAAGGTTGGTTCTTCCTCCACCGTTGTTCACCAACGCATCAACCGAAAATATCTAGATCTAAATGAGAAACATTTCAGCCAAGCAGGATAACACGTGGCAAAGGAAATTGTTTACAGTGCTTCAGTGTCAGTATGATGTACACTAATGATGTACATCTAACTGATAATGATGCATGATGCACGCATTGAGAGAAGTAACCGCCGTCGCTACTAGTTACACAGGGATTTTTGTAATTTATATTGAACAAAGTTAATTTGCACATCTCACGAATATACTTCAACCAATTTAAATCTTTTTACTATAATTACTAAAAACATTCCCATCCGAACGCATGTATCATGACCACAAATGAAAGTAGTGCACAGCTGCAATACCTACCAGTGAAGTTTGAAAACGTTTTTATAATATTTCAAATGAATGACGATGAAATTGTTTGGTGGGGTGCGACAATCTAAGAGATAGACGTTTTCGGGAGGGACGAGGAAATTAAATCGTTCGCTACAGTATTATATGATGTCAGAGAAGCACACAAATCTGAGACAGGATACATACAATTTTTAAGTTCTAGTCTTCTAACCATCGCTTCCATTTTAAAGAATTCAGTAGTGGCAGGGTCCATTACACAGTAGAAATCTTTAACTAATGATGATGATAAAGAAAAGGATAGGAGTTTCATGGCTCCGAGTGACAGCAACCTTACAGAAAAGGTGCACGGGGCAGACAGTTCAACATTAGGCATTAGTACTAGTACTTGCTGGGTATACCATTTGACGCCACTCTAACTGTAGAGTAGAAATTGGAAAGATTAGTGGCACATTTTATTGCAGACGCAGAACAGAACCATATATTATATCCAAATTGATTCGAAATGTGGTAGCGTTGCAAAATTACATGGCATGTTCTAGTAATCGCATTCTAGACAATGGTACATGTGACATGCAAATTTTGGAGACAAGGATGTTTATCAAGTCACAAGTCACAAGGTTTTTGATGCGTCCGCTTATAAAGATAACTAGACAGGTGGATGAAAATTTTAGTTCTTGCATTCCGAGGCATCCAATAACTTTCAACATTCCCTGTACACAAAACCACTTTTCGGCTCTGTGCAACATTATTGCAAAGGAAACCGATATATTTAATGTAGTGTTCATCCCCAGTATTGCGGCCCCATGTACACCATCACATTCAATGTCACAGATAATAATTGTATTTAGTGACTTGTCTGGTTTATTCGATTGGTTGGGAATAAGGTGCCAAGATAAATTGCAATCAGTATTAATTAGAACTGAACAGCGTGATGATATAAACCTGGTACAATTTCTAAGAGGTGTTCACTGGAATGAAAATGACGTTTCATCTGAACTAAATTCATGCATTGGACGAAGTTGTTAGCAAAAACCTACAAAAGTAGAGGATAGAAATGACAATTCAGGAGAAGCTTTAGTAATTTCGCTACAGCTTCCATCTACAGCATGGGATTATGTATCTGGTAGTTTAATAAATAAGTGGAAGGTTGGCAGGGTTTTGTAACTGTAACTACAGTGCGATTTCGTTCGAAAATATATCAAATTATGACTCTATATCAATAACCTGGAATGCGAACCCACCACTGACAAATATTGGAAAAAAAACTTGGAGTGTCTACTAACTACGAAGGTTTCATACTTGGTATCCTCACAGTTCAGTTACCGATCACTTTACTATATGGCGAGACAGTCGTCCAGCAAATCAAACAGTTAGCTAAAGAACGATGCATACTATTATAAATAAATGGAATAATACATGAATCATTGTGTTTTATAAATAAACTGGAATAATGCTACTATAATTTTCAATATTGAATTTTGACTAGACAGTATTGTCAAAACTACTAGATAGAGGATTTCAGGTCATCTACCGTCCAATCAAAAATGGCTGGTTGATAAAACGAGATCTTTGGCCAGTAAATAATCCTCGAACGAGCCATTTCACTTCACTGTCCAGCGATGTTAGAAAGTTTTGACTGGCCACTAAATGGTCCATTTTGACCTTCCGACCAGTTAAAAAGGAAGTAAATATGGCTTGGCAGACGAGAAATTTTGAGCTATTTCAATATCTGATCCGTAATTGTGAGACAGCTCGGTTTTTTACAACAAAATTCCTGATCCGTCCCTCTACCCCGTCATGGAACATGGAAAAATATTGATCAGCCATTTCTGGCTTAACACTCAGCAAAGAATTGCTGATCGACCAAATCTTACCACGCAGTGGTATTCAAAAATTAAAGTAAGCGACTTTTTTAATTGCTAGTCATGGGATGTTGTTGGACTTCACCAAAATAAAAAAACTTTTTTTTAATAATTGTGGTCGTCAGTTCAAGCACCAATTCACTTTTTCTTTTTGTATTATTATATTACAGATTGAAAGGTAAGGTACTCCTCTGGAGGAGTTCGAAACCGCCCTAATTGCAAAAAAAAATCCATTTTTCCTTCTTTTCTTTTGATTGAGAAAAATTCTTAATTCTCATAGAAGAGATACATTCTTACAAATCAGTAACAACAAAATTGTAGCTGATGACAGTAAAAAAAGTCGAAAACA
Source organism: Odonthalia washingtoniensis (assembly GCA_032358235.1). NCBI lineage: Eukaryota > Rhodophyta > Florideophyceae > Ceramiales > Rhodomelaceae > Odonthalia > Odonthalia washingtoniensis. The sequence continues at coordinate 5,717 of JAULBU010039184.1, read as the reverse complement.
TATATACCGGTCCTCATATTCCCGTTAGTTGCATGCCGTTAATCAGTTTACAGACTGTGAGGAATTTGTAAAGTGATATTCTGGATACCAGAACAGAGTGATAGACGAAACAACAAGTAACAAGGCCTCAATGTCGATACTCCCAATGGACATAAATAACTACACAGTAAGAGATTCGCCAGTGCAAAAAGAAGGGCTCACGACAGTACAAAGACGGTGAATCCTAATATGGCACGTCTATGGATTCCCGAGAAAGGTGACGTCGAATGGGAGACAGACCCGCCAATTGATTATGATAAAAAAGTTTAGAAAGGTCTCAGTGGAAGATCGAAGAGAACTGCTGCAAAAAATAGATGGGTTGGCCTTACAGGATGACCAGAGCAGTGTGGAACTACGAGCGTAGAAGCTGCAAGGGAACCAAAGGGAGGTTGAGAGGTGAAGGCAAGGTCAGGTCACCTGGAAAGGAACCAAGGTACAACAGAAGTCGCGAAAGGAAGAAGAAAAAAGGAAAAGTAGAAGCATTCTAATCAAAAAAACAGGATAACAGTGCATTCGCTACAGTAGAAATACAACCCCAGTTTGAGAAGGATGTAGCCTTGAGTGCCATTACTGGTCAGTTGTTACCCCTAAATAAAACCTTAGCCCTTCAAGGACGGGGAGCTAATTCAGTAATATCCGCATTAACTGAGGCATATGGTTGGATGTGAGGTGGTGTGTAGGACTGCTGTATAAAAATCAATCAATAATTGACTAATGTCGACACCTGAAAATTTACTGTACGTTTAGTAACGTAATAATTTAAATAGGGAAATTAGTGTACTCATTGGTTGAAAAGTGAAAAAAAATCGTGTAACCAATGAATTTTGCGAAAAATGTTACAAAAAATCTCAAAAAGGGGTTTTCCCGAATCTCCATTATTCCATGCAATAATGGGATTGTTGGCTCCCCTTACCATGACTGCATACGATGGGGAATGGATATAACGGAAATAAAATGTAGTGCGACTGGTTTCATGTGGAAACAAAAGGAAATGGTCAAACGGTCTTACTTCTCACATGGTCTTTTTTCTTGGTGATTCAACAACAACGTCATCGATTGAAATACTCGGTGATAATTAGGGCAAGAAGTCACCGAAAAATACTGCAACAATTCAATGAAAAATTCTACAAAAATCTAGCAACTGGAGGAAACCAGACTCCATCGTTATGTCGGACAGCGAGAGTGATGAATCCAACTACGAACAGGCAGGGACGTGGTTTGAAAATGAAGAGACAGAGGACTATTTGGAAGCATATTCGTTTCTAATTATTGACCTAGAACCTCTTGAAAGTACCCCTCTCATTTTATCTGTTGAGTACATTCTTCAATGGCTAGAGCGTATAAAATTGTTTGTATTGCAAAACAATGCTGTACATAACGCGTATACAAATCAGAAAGAAACTGGTCTTTTTCACATGTACATTCACCGTTCTTTTTTTTATTGTGTAAGACAATGGGCAAATAGGAATATGGCACGAAAATTCTCTTTGTCTGAATCTACATCTACATCTACGGAATAAATTTATGCTTATATCGGGCTCAAAATCGCAGCTCCAATTACTAAATTGAACGATCTAAAAGACTACTGGTTTACTAAGATGTTTTACTGGCACAGCGACTTCAGAAGAATCATAAGTCGGGATATATTCTTGAAAATAAGATCGTCAATGTAATTATATCCGGAATATAGACATGAAGATGCAGTGACTGCTCTAATGTGGCACTCGAGGGCTATGTTTGATTATTTTTAAAGAATAGTACGTCTGTACCTGTACTTGTCACGATCAGCTCACTAGACGAAAACACGGTTAGATACAAAGCTCGTACGTCCGCCCGTTCATATATGAAATCTAAACTTGTAAAGCTTTGTATTAGATACTACTTAGTAGTCTCTTGGGACGTTCCTTATCTTCATACAATGTGCGATAATAACTGGGGTAATATTTCTGTAATTAAACCTGAAATTGCATATTGCACTTTGTTTCGGGAAATAAAAACAGTTTATGAAAGAAAGATGGACCCTTCACTCGTGAAAACATTCCAGCCTCCGCATTGTGGTGCCTGTAAATGGACCACCAAACCAAAATACATCCCATGTCGTGTGATAGATTGTATGTTACAGACAATTTCTTCACACGTCATCTACTTGCAAAACAACTCGTGATTCTTGCTGAGGGTTAGGCAACAATGATCAGCACTGTTCGTATGAACAATGCTAATTTAATAAATCGTGCCGCATTGAAGAGAGCAATACAGATTATTCAAATAGCAGAAATAGGGTCATGGGTTTTTGTGCATGTACTGGACAAACCCAACACGTGCTGAGAAGTGTAGATATGTTTTTTTCAAGGATAGAATGGTCGTCACATTCTATACTAGCTATTTAGGGGAAACTCCTAGTCAAGATATCGAGAGAATATCAGAACATACATTGAAGTGTACGCATTGGTTGGCTCCATTACAGCAGTGGTTAGAGACAGAGGTAATGACTCGCAAAACATTAAAATTACCCTGCTGTTTGGTCTCATATAAGATGTTTATGAACTCCGTAGACAGGTTTGATCAATTGAGATCTACTAAATCTATTGCGAAGCGAGAGAAAAGAGTTCCAATGAGCATTTATACATACTTGCTTGATGCTTCACTTCAGAATACATACACTGTTTTACAAGCCATCATCGTGCTAGGTGAGGTTACCAATTCGGTTAGAGAATTTAAAAAACAAGTTGCAACACAATTGGTGCAACCACTAATAGACCATAAATGTAGACGATATAAAATTGGAAATGTAACGAGGGCTGAAATACCTTTTTAAAATATCACTGTAACTAGCAGTACAAACATGGAGAAGCATGTTCTACTTGAAAATATAAAAAATAATCCATACCTTGCCATCTCTGTAAATTGACAGGAAAAAATGTAAAAATTAAATGTACAATTTACTGTTTCCAAGATTGTCAAACAGGATTTCACGTGAATTGTTTTGCATTTTTTCATAGAAGTTTGGGCACAGAAATAAATAAATTACAGATTCGTAATGAGTTGAATCATCTCGAATCAAATATAATAAAAGGTGAAAGAATAAACAGGAAAGCGAAATGTGTCATAGATCTCCAGAATCATCGCGTTCCTTTGGCATGATACTAACAAATTGATAATTTTTATATCAACGCATAGTGCTATAATTTTCATTGCTAAATCACATACATACCCATTGGCTGACTTTTAAACCACATTTATTGTCCTTTTTCATCCGGCTACTGATGCCCCATGCCCTCCAGGACACACTGTAGTACTTGTATTCTATTTAATTTACCAAGAAAAACCGATACCTCTCATAAATATAACAGTTATGTGCCTTCTTCCGTACAAAATGTTTGACACTGTCCATCACATCTTTTTCTGTTAGAATAGATTCTGTTTTTTCTATCACTTCTTCCCCAATTTTCAACCAATAGCATTGCGTTCCACCACATTATAAATATTGATAAATGACCAGTCCCATTCATTATCCCATCACTATCCACCTCTGTTTTATTTGAGTTATGTTTACTCATTTCGATATTTTTACAACATTCCGCACATATTTGTTCATTACATACATCACCTTTATTGTCTGTACCTGACTTGCATCCCGTGCATGTCCCGTTGCACCCTCCTGCTTTACTGATGTCTATCAGAAATTTATCACAACATCGGCAATGACTAATATTACACAATGTCCCCATTGTGATCGTCCTCTTCTCCAAGCCCTTGCACATTGTTCTCGCCAATCTATTTCATGTCAATATTTTTATCCCTATTATTTGTACAAGTACTCAATGGATTTTCCTTCGCCTTTTCGTGAAAAGGTTTCCTAATTATTTTTGTTTCATTTACTTTATTACGTGCCCCATGTCTACGTTTTACTTTCTTTGTCGTGGGAATATTCGTTACACCCCTGCATATTGAACATTGTCGATTATTATTTTTCGTGCATACGCAATTTGTACCTCGAATGTAAACCGCCCTTCCACCATCCGAAGACCGCTTCGTTGCTTTACATACGCCATCCGACACAGTCCCGCCATAACCATACTATTCAAAGCTGCACCTCGCTACACCTTCACCGTTCCTAACATCAACGTCTTCGTTTTTGGTCGTGTTTGCAGATGTGTTTCTTTTCTCCATTGCGCGCAATTGTAATATAAGATGATTTGTGAGTTATTTTTTCACAACGCCGTGATTATGTGGAAACAACTCTCCTCCAGAAAAGGCAAATATAAATTACTTTACCACGCATACCATGCATGTTCTTTACACACACATTACAGGTAAATTTTCAATAATTGTAAACGACACAAATTGGAAATTGAAAATTATTTTCAATTTCCTATTTGTGTTCAATTTCCAATTTGTGTCGTTTACAATACATAAGACCATTTTCAAAATGGTCAATCAACATTGCATTTTCCCTTTTTCCCCATTTTTCATGAAGATTCAGTGACCTCTGTATTCAAATGTTTTGGTTACTTTTATGACGTTTTCGTCCCAAAGGTTTTTTTTTCTTATTTCAGTTATCATCGCGCTAAAGGTACCACCATCACTGCACTTGGCGAACGGCGTAGAAATGATTTTCTTCCTTTTTTTTCTGTAAAACTTTACAGTCAGATATATTTTTAGAAAAAAATTGATAAAAAAATTTGGAAAAGGATTCGCTATCAGCGCAATGAACGGTTCAATTTTTTAAAATATCACTTTAAAATTTTAGAACATTACAAAATTATACATGTGACTTGATGGTGGTACGTCGTAGCTGTTATAAATTGAGATGTAACATGGAACGTTGTTCAAACATTTTATAAAAAGTCATGGAACGTAGTTCAAACTTTTTAAAAAGATTTTGAACATTGCTCCATGTTTACAAGTCGTTTTTATAAAAAAGAGACTGTAAAAATGATACGTTCACCTATAGCAAAATCGACATTTAGATTTTGAAAGCAAAACGATTCTGAAGGAACAATAACATAACTGGTCCCTTCTTTTCCCTCTTCCTTTTCAGTAATGTCTTTTAGAAAATGAAAACTAATTGTTGGCAAAAATGTTTCTCGCTTCAACCAAGAGAAAGTCGCCTCGATTTCTAATGATTGATTTATTTCACTTCACTCAAAGATACAGTTACAGAATTTCCTTTTATTCTTAAAAACTACGTTGGGAAATAACATTTCATACTAAAAAGAATCTACATGAAACAACATGGAAAGAAGTGCAAACGGAATTTTTGTCGAAAGTTTTGAATTTTCAATAAAGCCGTGAGGACCTCTAATGAAACTGTTAGCAGCTAGCTTTAAGTACAAAATGCTCGAAGAGGTAACTATAAAATAGAAAATGGTCCAATTTTATAGCATTACCATTTTACAAGTCCCACGAGTAAGTCAAAAAACGTCGGGATGTTTAAGGAAAGAATCCACAGACGTCATTAACAAGACCGGCAATAATTTCACCAAGATCGAAGAACCCGTCAATCGTAACAATCTTGTTAAGATCACCACCAACAATGTTCTTCAAAGCAGCAACAGAGAAACCTCCAACTGCAACAGCGCAGATATCTGTACCATCCTCTCTAATCTTTTTAGCAATACGTCTAGGTGCGAAACCGATGCTTTCTAAACCATCTCCAAGAATAATAACTTTATTGA
>JAULBU010039173.1:0-14838 GCA_032358235.1 Odonthalia washingtoniensis | reverse complement strand
ATCACACACCCTACCCATAAAGGGGGAGCAGCGACTCGCGACTTTTCGGCGCTTTCAACTTTCAACCTAACAGATGTAATTTTCTGGAACAGTAAACCCTTCACTAGTTGTCGTCTCCTCAACAGTACACGCTGAATCACCTAATCCTGGTTCAGCACGACAAAACTTACCGCTACCTTATTAGTGTCGGAACAACACACCTCCCGAACAAGTGGCAGCAAAATACGCAAAACGGATAAATTCATCTGGTTATGTATCAACAAAAACACTGAACACAAAACTCTAAAAGAGGTAGCCAAATAGCTTACAAGAATTAAAAACGTGATGAAAACAAACAAACTAGATCAAATCTAAGAAATACGACCGCTAATATAATCGCGAAACTCAACCCAACTCCCGGCGAGGTAACGTAACGACCGTCAACCTTAGCCTCACGGAGCAACATCTTGACCACTCCAGTGTCATAGTCGGTACCAACAGTCCCGGACGCTGAAGTCGGATTAGAAACAACTGCGGAAGCAGGACTAGCACCGACCTAAACAGGGCCACGAGCCCCGAATGGTCCCCCATACGAGTAAACGGAACGCTCAGATTCCTCCATCTCAGCATCATCGTTATCCCAACAACCAGCATCACTCCACGGGATACGGTCATCATCATCATCTCAATTATTACCGGCAGCAGTATCAACCCAACCATCTGGGACAGTGTCAAAATTGAAGCCCAACGGGTGACCCTCAGGAATCGGCGCACGCTGCCGAGCAGAAAAATCTTCGCTTCCGCTTCGCCAATAGCATGACGAGCGAAAGGATCGTAATACAACCAGCCAGCCCCGGGACCAACTCGCCCGGATGAATTATCTTCTTTCTTCTCCCCACATGCACGCCACATGGGCGACAGTTGATTAAAATCGGACTGAGGTGGCGCTCATCAACTCCAGACTCCCGGAGAAACTGACGTACAACATTATCCCAACCACCCTGGTGGCGTCTGATAACATCTTCGCTCAACCACAAAAAGGTGGTATGCTAAAACACAGCGCAGCTGGTAAAGATAAAAACAACAGATAAATTTATTTATTCTGCCACTGGAAACACTCATCAAGTGGAAAAGCTCAACAAAAAGGATCAAAAACAAATCATAATCAGATCAAAAAAGTTTGGAAACTAATCATCGAAAAAGATGCTTGTATGCCAATACACAACATAGTGGCATAATTACGCAATTATGGGCAACTCTGCACACCATAGGACATGTATTTCAATCAACATATGTAATGTAGCTAAAATTTTCAGCGACTTTTGAAATGTTCTCGCGGACAACATCGATTGGAATTCCGCCTCAACCCAAAAAACTTTTACAAAACTTTTATGCGACTTTTCAAGTGGTTCACGCAATACGCTTCACCCTTGGTGTGGGGGTCGTGTGGTACAATACTTGTATATGTGCATACCTCTTTGAACTCAATTGTGAGGTTTGTCTCTTCTGCCAATTTCGTCACTTCTGTCCCGTTTGTCACGATTTCTTCGTTTGTCCTGATTCCGACAATTGAACCATCGTCAATGTATTTTTCGACAGCTGTACACCCAGTACAGCACCTTACTGTACCTTATTTACTGTATTCTCCTCCTTTCGCCATCAGGCGACGGGTAAAGCCTACTTAAGGGTCTTCTTCGCCATGAATGCCCTTAATGATAGTAAACACAAGCATTTCTCAGACTTCATCTACCCCCGAACTTGCATTCGTCACGACCAACGAAACATCTTCGGCTCTGGTAGAACTTTCGCTTCTCCAGCGTTATTCGACTCCTCCACCTTACTAGTATGACCCCGAACCGGCGACATTTAGGCGTTTCAACTTCAGTAACCGCTCTAACCTCATCCCTCCTCACAGAGTAAGCTTTGAACTATCGTTCTACTCACTTTTTCGCGCACCTTTTGACCATCCGACCTACTTCATTTATCAACCACACCGGCATCTTACACACGCCGGGACGATGGCCATCTACTTACTCAATTATCATCTTACCTCCCCATTTTGATTTATTATACTACCCACACTAGCTACCATGGAACGAGGAATCCGAACACTCTTAGTGCCGTTTTCCTTCCTTCTTTTCTAAAAGTGCAGTTCACTACACTTAACACCCTTTAGTGACCACTACCTTCACCTTATGAAGTTCATTTCACTACACAAGTACACTATTTCCCATCTTCCTCTCTTTCGATGGTCAGACAAACCCAGAGAACTTATATATCAAGTGCAACTATTTGGAAAGCTTTCACATAACCGCAACAACCAGCTGAAGTTTTACATCTCTTTCGCACCACGCCATTTCCCGTTCGATCTTCTATTCTTTCCACTTCTTCGTCTGTAATTCTAAATTCTGTTTCCGATTTTTGGTTTTTCTCTCCTCCATTTCACATTTTTTGGCAAGCTGTTTCTCTATTATCACTTTCCACTCTGCTATATCACCTTTCCCAACTTATTAATCTTCTATTTCTTCGTCACGTTCTCAGCTACCTCCATAACTTCATTTTTCTCATTCTTCTTTAGTTATATCCGTTTCACATCCATGATGAGAATCTCCTCGTGTTTTTCGGCAAGTAGATTCTCTTTCTCTTGTTTATCTCCATATATTTCTTCCTTCTTCTCCAACTCTTCTTCGTTTCTCTCAAGCATCAGATCATACATAAGCTCATCAACCACCGTTACATCTTCTGAAATTCCAGATGTGTCCATATTTCTTTGATTCACTTCCTTTCGTGCTAGTATCATCATAAGAACTCGTCACGCAAGTTTTTGATGACATGCTTCTGTATTATTATCCATGTGATTGGGTCAACGTTTGATATGAACGTGTTGAGAACTAAGTCAAAAATCGTGTCTTGTTTCCCATGACCAGCGCGGTGTGCGTCGTGCTGTTGTAATGACTGCATAAGTAGTTTTGTTGACTCGTTGAAAGCAAATTTTCGCAGGCTGACAGTTATTGGTGCAGTATTGAGGGGAGTAATGGCAATCGGTGGTTGAGAGAATCCTTTATTTGAGTTCACAACTGTGCGGGAAGGGTTTGCTTTCCGTTCCATCCGTTGTGAATGACATGGTACCCGTTTCTTATGCTACGTTTATGTTGCGGCTAATTTTTATTGTTCGCTAAGTTCATTGGTGATGGGATGGAAAGATTGAAGGACATTCATGTCACACTGGAAGTCACAACTGTTTCGGTTCCACTACTGTTTCGATTTCATCTTTCCCTCTAAAACTACAGAATCATCAGACCGTTTGGTGTAATTTTGTTAGTAAATTCTCTACGAAATTAGTTTTGTAAGCTCTACGAAATTTTCGTAGTATCTTTTGCATTTTGGGGATGACGTGTACCAAAAAAAATTTACAAAAACATTCCACGAATTTCGTACAGCTCCTGAAATATCAACCTGTCGAAGGCTCAAACAGCCTGGTTTTTATATCCTCTCGGACGATTCCGGCAGGGTCTTTGAAATCTAAGTTGGAAATAACCAATAATGTTATTATTATCTATCAACAGATTAAAATATTTATTTTTTGTTGTAATTGTGCTGATTCTTATTTTTATTGTAAAAATTTAAAACAAGCAATTTTATATACTCCCATGAAATTGAAATCCCTGAAATCAACAAGTTATGAACAATGTTTGCTGAAGGCATAGTTGGATTGATGTCATATATGTATGTATCAACCCAACTGTGCGTTCAGCACACATTGTTAATTATAATTCAAGCCTAGGGTTTAAAAAGAACTGCTCTATTCAAGACTTTCCTATGTTTTATAACTCATCTACCACCATCTCTTCTCTGTCCGTCTATCCTATTATTTGTTACGATACTCACAACGCTTCGTAGATCACCTTTCAAAATGCCTACCAACGTCTCAAGTGATCTTCTCGTCGAAACTGACCGTGTCAACTCCACATTATTAAATTTAGTATGCCGATCTACTCGTGCTGAGAGCGATATAGTGTTTCACACGCATGACCAAGAAGGCAACTTGAAAATGCTAGAAAGTATGATGTCTGTATATTCACTTGATGGCTCTTCAAACAAAACATGTGAACCTTTTGATTTCATTCAACAAGCCCACCTATTTGGCCTTGACCCAACGTCATGGGAATGCCTCTGTCGCGGCCTGTCTACAAAAGTTTGTACAGATGACCCTGACCACATTGCAGCTGAAAAAATGAACGAACCTATTACCGAGAACTTAAGTTGTCGTGAGCGCAACGTATACTATATTTCGGTTAGTTACAGTCACTTTGAAAACGCGTTTTCTGATGATCTTGGGCTGCCTATCACCAGCGACGTGCACTGCACGATGAAATATGCATTAGGTCCCAAAGCGACGTATCGAATCTGGAGCGACCGTCTCTTGCTAAAGAACAAGATTCGGAGCAACAATGCTGCTTCGTCTTCTTCAACGCCCTCTCGTATCAACTGGGCTCGCGTAGGTCTGCTCCCGTACCTTACATTTCCGACCGTGAGCGTGACATTTGACCGCGAGAAGGCTATGCTCCGATTCTGGATTGCAACTGAACTGCTCTGTGCGATAACAGTTGGTGGGCTGTTGCTCCGTCACTCCGATCACGATGGATTGCTCGTGTCGCATGGTTTCAGCAATGTGCACTTCCAGCAGGTTGGCCCCCATAACGCGGATAACGTTCACGCACATATCATTGGCAATGTGGGGAACGTCGCGAGCGGCTGTGGAGAGCTTACTCTTCGGCTTCTGGCAGGTGCAAACTCTGACAAACAGATAACGTACGAAGAGGATAGACAAGAAGTACTGAAATGGGCACGAGAAATTGTGGGCGTGTGCAACTGTCGTCGCATGGCGGCCGTTTCAAGTGCACTTTCTAGTGATAGGCAACTCACGCCGCTCAAGCATTTTGAGTTGGCGATTGCCTTGATGTACCTTGCGACGAACAAGTATAGAATCTCTACATCCTCATATGTGAGTGAGAGGCGTGAAGTAGTGATTGGACAAACGAGAGGTCGTTTCCACTGGGATGGGATGGGGGAATGGTTGTCAATTCGCGACCTCGATCGCAGTGTCGTGGACGTCGAACTGGAGAATTACTGGAACCTAGGTGTCACATGGATGCTCATTTCCGGGTCTTGTGGGAAAAAGCTTGCGGTTGGTGAACGCAGAAACAAGAGGAGGAACCATTTAGGGTCAGCACTGGTGGTGAAACTGACGGAAGACAGTGATATAATATCTGGAGCTGGTCGTGTCGAGGCGTCGTTGGCATTGCATGGAAAAGACGCTGCCCCTGTCTTGGAAGGGATTCAAACGTATTACGAGATTGTTTTTAGTTTGTGTGAGGATGGATGCGTTTGTCATAACTGCGAACACAAAAGACAGGACAGAAATGGTCTTGTAACGCAAGTTTTCTCAGGATACCATCGCGGCACTATGTTAGAAAAGGAAACTGACGAACAGAACTGCGAAGCTCTTGTCACCAATCTTTGCAACATCAATGAGTGTGGTTCGTGGGTCCCACGTGTTTGGAGAAAGGTGAAATTTGTTGATAACTGTGGCATTAATTGGCTATGTGAGTGAAGCCAAGGATCCTCAATTGATATTGTGAGGAGGATGGCATTGAACTTACACATCTACAGGTAGCTAGCTAAGCTATCAGATAAGATTCTTATCTTCAGAAGGTTAATAATTAGGGAGATTCCGTGCATAGGACGGTGAAAGTAGTGCATTCGGCACTTTTGTGATGGTGACGTAAAATATAATTAAACATTTTAATATTAAAAATCCCCTAAACACCCCGAAAATGATTTTCACCCCCATAAGCATTTCTTTCGCCGTCCCAATCGCGGCATTATCCTATTTTTTTAAACCGTTTAAAAACGGTTTTTTAAAACGGTTTTAAGTGGCAATATTATTACCCATTAACTTGTGAATTATGTCTTAAACAATTATTGGTCTGTTTCGTATTATGATTAGCTAATAATATTTTTTACAGTGTAAGTATTTTCAAAGAATCGCCATTTTCCCAAAATCTCACACCGTGGATTCCATCCTCATCGATAGGAGGGTTGGATCGGACAACGTTAGTAAAGATGCACGTCTTATCGCTATCCCTTTGCATTGATCGATCAGCTTAAAAAATTAGTCAATCGTAAACAAGGAATTCATAACCTCAGGCGTTGACTTCTTTTTCAAGTTTTATCTTGCTCTTAATTCGTTATGCAACGTTCTCTACCAGCAGCGTTGACGACACTGTCTATCCATCGATCTATGTCAACTGCATCACCAACACCCCCAGCTTCGACGGCAACCACGACAAAACCGCCAGCCGCCTCGCCACCACCTCCTCCTCCATCACCGCCTTCGAAAGCGACGCCATCAGCGCGCCCTAGCTTCATTCGACGTACTTTCCCTCTGGCCCTTATCGCTGGTGCTGGATATGTGACCTATAAAGCGAGTACTGACAACGGTACGTTTCGTTTTTTTTAAAAGTTCATTTATTCATGTACATTTTTGACAGAAATGTTAACATTTAGAAACCCCATGCCTCTTTTTACGCTATAGACTTCCGTTCAACGGTGAAGGAAACATTTCCTGCTGCGGAACATGTTTTGAAGTATATTCCATCACCTTCTACTTCTGCTTCAAGTGGAAGTACACCATCATTACCGTCAGATTCTGAATCTGGAGCGAAAATCCTTTTGAAAATCGAAGAATCTAAAACGGGATTAAGCGAATCGGATTTATCCAATATGCCAAATGACTCTATTCATGGGTCTGTTGCTGATATATCATTGGAAGACCTAACACCATCTGAAAGTGCAACTACAAAATCACATATTTCTTCTCATCTAGATGACACTGGTGTGGAAGGTAATGATGGAGTATCTAAAGGTAACGTCGATGGTAGTGATAATATACCAGATGTTATACCTAAAGATCCAAAACAGGTGGCTGATATTGAAAATGTTGGAAAGGGAACGACAACATCTGAGACTAAGAAAGTTGATGAATCATCAGAACATGATATGAAAAGTACAACCAAAATGATTGATGTCATTGCTCAGGTTAATACTTCAGCTGCCGTAGAAAATGTAAGCGATTCAACGTCGACGATGGATGTCATGTCTGGAAAATCTAAATTGGCACGTTTATTAGGCAAAGGTGGTTATGAACCACATAGTGTTGAAGGAAAAGATGTTATCGACCATTCCAGTTTCGGTAAACCGAAATCATGGCCATCAAGCAATTTGGCAAGTCCTACTCCTGCTACTTCAACTTCTAAATGTCCAGTCAAACATGAGAAGCAACCATCTGCACCTGTGAGTGATATTGTAAAATCTGCCACCTCGTCATCGAAGACTACTTCATACTCAGCACCACCACGTACAAGTAAACCCGTGGCTCCTGAAGCAGTTTCCGAGCAAAATGGATGGAATATGGCGGTGTCTGCTGGTCGGGAATCGAAGGGAGAAGAGAAAGATGTTGGAAGTGTGGAAGTGGAGGCATTGAAATCTGAATTAGCCAGTCAAGCGAAATGGGAAGCAGTGCGTTTACAAGAAGCTGTTCGTGCACAGTTTGTAGAAGATAAAAAAGCTACATCTAAAGAAATAGCAGAGATTGAACAACGGCATACGGAAGAAGTAACACGTCTGCGTGAAGAAGCTGCGGAAAATACACAAAAATTGATCAGTGAAAAAACAGAGGAATTAAAGAAAATAAATATAACAGAAAGAGAAGAAGAAGTGAAAAAAATAGTAAGTGAAAAAGAAGAAGAATTGAGAGAAAATTTGAATGTTGAATATTTGGAGCGTCAAGCTATGAAAAGTATGGAAAGAGAAAGTGCGTTAGGTAAAGCAGAAGCTAACGTAAGTGCATTAAGTGAAAGATTTGATTCTGTGATAACGCAAACTGAACGTGCTAAAGAAGCTACGCAACGCGCAAGTGGAGCATTTGTTCTAAGAGAGGCTATTGGGTATAATAATATGCCATTGGGAAATAGTTTAAAACTGGCAGCGGGAAAATCTGATCTTGCTTCAGTCGTTGTTAAAAGTTTGCCTGAGGGAGCGGTTAAGAATGGTGTGAGATCTGTTGATGGGTTAAGGGATGATTTCATCACGGCGTCTAGAAGGGGGTTAAGTGCAGCTGCTGTACCTGAAAGCAAGAAAGGTTCTATATGGGCACATGCTCTAGGGTCTGTGTTTTCGAGACTTAAGATCGCTGTGGATGTTAGAATGGATGGAATGGAGGAATTAACAACAAATGAACAACGCATTCGAGTCGCTCAACTGTTGGTCAAGGACGGTGACATCGAAGGCGCGGTTCAAGCACTTGAAGGAGTTGATGGATTGTGTAAGGATGTACTTGGAGACTGGGTGAATGTGGCGAAATGTAGAATTGCGGCGTCTAAAGCTGCTGATGTGTTGTTGGCTGATGCTATCATTTCGCAGGTTTCATTGATGAATTGAATTCAAAAATTAAAAAATATAAATTTAATTCCGGCGGAATGAATCATCGAAATTCTCGCCCTATAAGCCACTGGTACGGTAACTGTAGCTGCTTGCGCAACGTAGCATTTACACGTGTAAAAGAACTGTAATTCCTTTCGGTTTTGCAACTGTTACCGTAGTCCGCTGTTCGGTCGGTCCAATTTCAAAATAGAAATTGGCGCGACATTCAAGGAACAGAAACGCAAACATTTTTCAATTGAAGTTTTTCAATTATGTGAATGTGAAGAAATTATAATGAAAAAATGAAGATTGGCATGAAAATGAAATACAGCGAATAGAATTATTAACATGTGTCCCTGTTAATTTAATTAAAATATCACAAAACATGTTGGAATTTGGCACATTTTGGTCCCAAAAATATTTCATTTTTCTCAAACAAACAAAAATCATTTTTCGCGATTCATCACAATGGCCAGATAATAATAAAACTTTGTAGAACAAACGTCCCCATTCCCCCCTCCATTCCTCATTCCTTCTTCTTTCTCCGACTTCTTCCAACTTCTCTTCAATCCGCACCCTCTCTGCCGCCCCTTTCCCCTCCCTTCTTTACATTTTATTTATTCATCTGTCCTCCTCCTCTTAATCCTCAAACCTTTCTGTTTCCGCACCAGACTTGTTGATTTCGCTTCTCCCTTTCTCTAACTTTCGTCATTTAACACTTGTTCTTCCGTGTTCATCGTGTTGCTTCTCTTCATTTCGAACGCATTAACCTAACTGCTGCTGGGACGACGAATCCGCCTTTCCCTTCGTTTGTCATCGCCGTTGCTGCCAATCTCCAAATTGTTCTCACATGCTCTCATTCTGTTGACCCAATTTTGTTCTTTCTTTACCCAATTCCGCTCTCCACCAACTATGAAAGCTGTCTCATCCTTGAAAGCAGTAGCTGCTGCATCAACAATTGACTGTTCTGCATCTTCAACAACGACACATAAAACAACAACAACTGGCAAGCGTACATATGCAGATGCAAATTTATCCCCGATTCATACAGAGCCAAATTCAATACCGTTAAGTCTTCAAAGAGATCCACATCGTCGTCGTCAACGTCGTCGAAGACTGTTGACACCCTATACATCAGCATCAACAGATTCAGGACATCCCAGTGTATCACGGAGATTGTGGTCACGTGAAATAGGAGAATCAACACCACATCCAACGATATTATTTGCAAAAGAAAGATTTTCAAATTTAAAATTACAATCAACATTAGACTCACATGATCTCACAGCTTTAACAAGTAAAATGTCATGGTTGAGAACAAGATCAAAAATTGTTGAAATTTCATCCAGTGATGATTTAATATTTGCATTAACACAAAACGGAGTATGTGTAGCATTTGACAGAATAACAAGAAAACGTGTTTGCTTTTTAAATATAACGGACGATGAAGTAATTAGATCATTATTTTTAAACAAGACAAATGGTTGTTTAATTACTGTGTCTGTGTTTCGTAAAGATGATTTTTCATCATTACATTGTAGGTCGACACCACTAGTACACATTAAGAAAGGCTATTTAAAATCCGGGCATGCAGTTTTTGAAAGTGAAAGTTTAAAATGGCCTGGCTTCGTTGAATTTGATGATGTTAATTGTAAAATTTTAACATTTTCAGCTGAACATCAAAGATATTCAATTTGGGATTTGAAAACTTATAAATTATTATACACCATTGCTGACGAGAACATACAAGAAATTAAAATATCGCCTGGTGTGATGTTATTAATTTATCACAGACAAGAATCTCATGTTCCCATCAGAATGTTAAATGTTGAGAGTGGTAAAAAACTGAAAGAAATCAACCAACTATTGAATAGGAAAAGGAAAGTTGATTTCATAGAACAATTTCATGAAAAGTTATTGATCAAGCAAGAACATGAAAATTTACAAATATTAGATGTTTACACTGGCGAACAAATTGAAATTGAGAGAAGTCATCAATTAACTCCAAATGCCTTTATATTTTTGTATGAAAGTGAAATGTTTTTAACGTTTCAACAGAGACAGGTTATTGTTTGGAATTTTAGAGGTCAAAGAATTACAGATTTTGAAGATCATCAATTGTTTAGATCAGATTCAAATACGAATTGTATTTATATTACGAGACACCAAGATATTATTTTATCATATTGTCAACAAGTTGGTAATTGTAGACATGGTACTATTAATCTTTCTTGGATTAATAGTGGGAAATTACTTGGAAAAATCACATGTGCAAGTCATAATAATAATAATCATGACGATAATGATGAAAATACTAAAATGAATGCGTTGCAGGCTTTAGAAGATGTCACAGCATTGTATTATAATGAGGCGAATAATGAAATATACTCTGGTAGTCGAGATGGTCTAGTCCATGTATGGTCAAACTAAAAGGATTGCAAAAAAATAAATAAACACAACAAAAATAAATAAATTTTTATATATATAATAACGGTTTGATCTCAAAGAATAATCGAAACTTGATCCAGTATCCACTTTTTTGTCATTAATGCATATATTTATGTTGCGAACGTGAGTCATGACCTTTCGTGAAAATGGCATGAACATACAATTGGACATCTCACAGAAAAAACGCATCTTTCGTGATAAGATTGAAACAAATCTCATAAAAAAAAGGGGGAAAGGAAAATGAATGTGACATGTCCCATGGGCTTAAGAAAACTAGCGGTGTAGAATACTGCATGCTGTTTTTCAGGGTCATTGACAGAGGTGAAGATGTCAAATGAACAATGAACAATGTTTGACACCAACGCGAAGTCCGTCCTTACCAATGGTCATTATCCGATTCAATGATAAACCGGACAACCACTGCATGTCCTCGGTCTTCTTCAATCCATCCAAAGATTTCAACCCGGTTGCCGGGTCTCGAAATTAAAACCTGTGGTGAACGAACCAGAAAACCAGGTATGAATGAATGAGTTCAGTGATGTTCTCCAACTTTCATAAATTCCTTTGGACAAAACATCCAAACCAGCAGATAAAGGTTCTAGCTGAAGTAACCCAAAATAAACTATCAGCCCATGGTTGGCAAGTTCTCCAAAAAACTGGAGAGGGTACATTGGTATGATGATTTTGGTGTTACGTATACATCATGTATCCAGGTTGCGCACAACTTGTTTCGCACGGGAGCAGCAAGAATTCGGTCAACATAATCGAAAGTTCCATTAGGACCTTTGACCAGCGACTTGAACGGCTTCGATAACATCGGTGAATCAAACGAGACGATGGACAATTGAGTCATTTTTTCGCAAATATTATGGAGGTGTTATTCATCATCCCGTTCAAGCTGAGGGTGTTCGGATGGGGCAGTTGAATTGAATTGAGACTCGAAACCGGGATTTCGACGCAAGCTTTTTAAAAGGCCAATTTGATGATTCTGTTGCCCCATCTTGTTGGTTCACGCAGGAAATGTTTGTTAGAAATGAAATGTTGGAATAATATTGAAATATTATTTCAATGGATTGCCCCCAGGTTGTGGACGCCCCCCCCCCTCGATATTCTTAAATTTCCCTTCAATTTCACTCCCCCTCCCCCTACCCCCCCTTCCCGGAAACCATCGCCAACTAACAACAGAAAAGCTCATAATTCAAGTTGATTTTCGCAAAATCTTGTTCGTTTCGTCAATGCGGATTCGTGGCAGTATCAATGTACCAGTATCGAGATGAGTCGAAACATATGGCCCTGCTCTTGGGTCGGAGCAAACAATCCAATTGCCAACTTTCTGTTCATCTTAAGATTATTTATAAAATAATTCTTCACTACAAACATAATTAAATGAATTGCTGTAGTGTTTAAGAGAGTTAGGACGATGTTGAACGTACTTTGGGAAGAAGAATGTATGAGAAGTAATCATGTCGCTAGTATTTCGGAAAAAAAAAGAAACAAAAACTGGTTCGCTTTGATACCATTGGATCAACGACTAACAACTACAATTTCATGTTGCATGTAAGCTATATTTGGATGATTAGCATTCGGAATTCAGTGTTATCACTCACTACTTCTTTTTATTCTTCGGAGCTGTGGGCAAGTTTTGTCTTTCATTCGACTATTTACATCTTCCTGCTCAGTTTTGATGCAATACTAATTAGCGAACTAATTAATTAACAACAACTCCCATTTCAAATTTTTCCTTTTAAAAAATTTGTTGTTTTCAAAAATAAATAAATAATTGTTTGATCTCAACGGATGGTCGGAATCTGATCGAAATGTTATTTTTTATGTTTTCGTCATTAATGCATGATATGCATATATTATGATGTGAAAATGTTGGTCGTGACCTTTCATTGAACAAAAAATCCCAGAATTTTAAATTTACACCCCACACGAATTTGCATTCTTTTCTCCAGCTGGCAGGTCGTGAAAATGGCACGAATGTACAATTGGACAACTAACAAAAAGTATGCATCTTTCGTGAGAAGCATAAAAACAAATCTCATACAGCAAGGGGAAATGAAAAGGATCGTGACACGCGAGCAAGTTCGTCAGTGTATTTTATGAACCTTCCTTACGGTGTGATGTGGGGGAGGACAAAAAGATAAAACATAGAAGGGTTCTTTGTCGGGGGTTCTTTAAAAAAAAAGTACATAATTTATATGGAGAAAAAAAAAAAAGTCAGGCAGATGCGGAAATCCTTGATGATACCTTCTTACTACAAGGTGAAGGACAGTTTAGAAATCCTGCGAGTGCACTTTCAGCTGTGGTATTTTCATCAGCTATTAACGGTTTAACGTCTTTGTCATCGAAACTAAGAAGTACACGACGACGACGACTCTGTTTTGTTCTCTTTTTTGATGTTACATTATTCAAAGGTTTTAAATGTTGTTGATGTGGTAATCCAACTATAGATGCTGCTGCACTTGCAGAAACGGGGAATGAACATGCCAATTTTTCACTATATTCACGAGCAGCTCTTGCAACTGCTTGTACTGCGGCATCTACTAAAGGCAATGATGAATATGATCTTGATGGTTGCGATGATGATGTCTTGAATGAAGGTGGTAATATGTTAGATGATGTTAGAATATTGTTGGATGGACGTTCAGCAGTAATCATAGATGATAAACGATTTTGAAGAGAAGCTGTAATAAATGATTTTTGTTGGTGTCTTCCTTTGCGAATTGTTCCATTTTTAGTCACTCGACGTTTACGTGCTGGAATTGCAGTTGTAACAGGTGTATCATAACTACTTTTCAAATTATTTTCTTTAGCTTCTGTTCTAACTTGTAGTTCATACGTTGATGGAACAGGGGATGGTGGAATAATTGGTGGAGTATTTTCATCATGAAGTGACATTATAAACTCATCCTCATCCAATGCTAATAATCCTCTACATGTTTCATCATCGTCCATTTGATGATCTAGAAATTCAACACTTGTTAAATCTTGTTCATGACCGATTATTTCACTCTCAATTTTAGCATGGTGTTTCTTTTGTTGTGATTCCGTTACATGGGCACCAACAATGTCCAATTTATCACGCTTGTTTGCCGGTTGATCGATCAATATATCTTCTGCCTTCCGTTTAAGGGGTGATAACGGCGGCGGTGATACCGGAATATCAAGTTTTATACGAGCGGATGGATCACCAGGTCGAGCAATTCTAAAAGTAGTTTGTAATAATTGCGTAGCTCTTCTTGGTGCACTTACACGCATTTGAGAATTACGTGGCTTCTTCACAACAGCTTGCGGTGGGATATGATTCTTAATAATAGATGCTCTTGGTAATGTTGATGGATAAGGCATTTCTTTTTCCTTCTTTCCATTCCTTGGTATCGTTGATGTAATCGGGACTTGACCTGATGATGATGATGACGGAACAATGGTAACTTTAACACGTTTCCGAAGAGGACAACCATCATCTAGAAAAGAACCCCAGGCATTACGACTATTGCTATTACTATTGTTGTTAGTTAAAGATGGGGGTGAGCTTGCAGATAATGCTGTTGAAAATGTTGGTAATAGTGGTGGCATTGAAGATGCGGGAGGCATTAGTGGAATTGATGAGATGTCTAAGTGAGATGGGGGTGAACACATGTACGATTCTGGATCTTCAGACATGATATTGTTGTTATTAGTAAGTGGTTGTAAAGTTGGTGATGGTATAGGTGGTGATGATGTTGTTAATGGAGGTAACATATCGGGAAAACTGTTCAGCGAAGGATCTTCAACTCCGGCTTCATCACAAAACAGGTCATTGTCGAATAGTGAGCGTGGGCAAGAAGGCAACGGGGCAAGATCGATGGACCCACGAAGACACACATCATCCCAAAACGGGTATTCGGAAGCCATGGTTCTGATTCTTTTGATTGCCGTCAA
>JAULBU010039162.1:0-14841 GCA_032358235.1 Odonthalia washingtoniensis | reverse complement strand
TTCTATTGGTCGTGGTGGTTTGAAGATCAACACCGTGCACCAAAAGGAGGAGTCGAGAAGACAAGATCATGGTAGACATAAGTTGAAAGTCACTGAGCTAAAAGTGTACGGCCTAGAAGCCATAGTACTGATGAATTCGGAGCTGTACCAAACGTTCTCTCTTATGCCCTTGTCCGAAAGCTTTCCATCGTCTCGCAGTAGTCTAGAAGAAGTACCACCGTGGCAACAGGAGACCTTTGTACAGTCGTCGGTATCTTGAAAAACGTTCCAACTACCTTTGGTGGACATACTGTCCCGTTGAACATCTTGGACATCGATGGTTATTCCTTCGATGAAATGATAGGGGACCCCTCGATGGAATGTATGAAGGCAATCCTTGATCTAGGGCGCCGTTAGGCCCACTTTACGATATATGAAGAAGAGGTGACTATACCTATATTCCAGTTGTTCACCAGTAAGGACGAACTTGGAGACGTAACCGATAGTGCAGACTTCACTTCCGCTACGTCGGCAGCTCAAGACAATTCTTCCTCCGATTCGGAAGATAGGTTTGTGATTATCATTCAAGAGAACCTTGAGGATCCGTTCCCACAGATGGGTGATAATGGTTACGTCACTAAAAATTCGATGATCTGCGAGAGCATTGGCAAGAATCTTGGCCATCTAGATGGGAAAGTTTCCATACCAATTCGTGACTTACTCACAGAAGGGGGATGTGTAGCGCAGTCTCTCCATGTCATTAGATCAGCGGATAGACCCGTAAAGCATGAATTTGAACTTTACGGCAATAATCCAATCCACATCAGGAGTAGAAGATTTACCCCGAATTACATCCAGATAGTCCAAAGAGATTTGGACAAGATGTTGAGCACCGGGATTATAGCCACAGCGTCATCAGGATGGTCTTTTCGCGTCATCATCGTGAGGAAGAAGGATGGGAAAACCCGGTTCTGCCTGGATTACAGACGCTTGAATAAAAAGATGAACTTCATCTGCCTTGAAGATCAATCGTTGGCCCATCACAAAGAAGGAGGAGATCTATGACGACGTGAAGGGGTCCAGAGTCTTCTCGACGATCGACCTTTTCTCTGGTTACTGGTAAATACGACTCGCAGAAGCATGTAAGGATAAGACGACTTTCGTGTGTCGACTTGGTACTTATCAATTCGAGGTTGCGCCCTTTAGGCTCATGAACGCTCCATCTACTTTCCAGAGGATGATGGACCAAATTATAGCCGAACTGTCTATCGTTCGAGTGTACCTCAGCAACTTCGTTATATTCTCCAAAGATATGGAAGAACACCTGCAACACTTGGAAATTGTCATCAAACTTGTGATCTCCATGGACTCAAGCATAAGATGAGGAAGTGCCATTTTGAACATCCACTGGTAGAGTTACTTGTTCAAATTGTGGAAGCTTCACGAGTTTCTCCGAACCCAAAGAAGTTCGAGGCAATCCAGAATTTCACCGCTCCGAGAACCACCTCATCCATTAGCAGTTTCCTCGGACTATCAGGGTACTATCGACGATTCATTAAGAGCTTCGATAACATATCGGTCCCCCTTCATGCCCTAAATTCTGAAAAATATCTATTTGACTGGAAAGCAGAACACGAGGAAGCATTCTTAGAACTGAAGAGTGCTTTCACTTCACCCCCGGCATTGGCGTTTCCGGGCTTCGACAAGCCATTAGTGGTAGAGACCGACGCTTCAGCGAAGGAAATAAGAGCAGTAATCGCTCATAATAAGGAGGGTGGTGAGATCGGCCAGGTGATGTTCTCCGGTAGGACCATGAACGCGGCTGAAAGGAACAATTCGGCATTCGAGAAGGAGGAACTTGATGTAATATTCGCAGTTCAGAAGTTCCAGGAATACCTCCTCTCTTCGATGCCCTTCAAATTGATCACGGACCACCAATATTTGTCGTACGAATTCAAGAAGAGTGATGTGAACAGAAGGCTCGCCTGTTGATTGCATTTATTGGCCGAGTAAGGGTTTCAAATTGTGTACCTTCTAGGGAAGGAGAACCAATCCGCTCATTTCCTATCTCGAGAAACAAGATCTTGAGCCTCGGAGTGGACGGAGGACTGTCATGAGGGAGCTCTGATGAGTGTATCCGCAGGAAATGGAGGTAAGGGCGTAGGTGAAGATCTGGAAGGCCATATGGAATCAATTAGAATATTCCTGATGGGATCAATTCTATCTCATCTGTAGCAGAAAGACCGTCTTAGAGTTCTTCATGCATCTAAGAAATTTGTGCTGTGACAGTAGCAGCTCTTCCGTAGGTCTCCTGGGTTCTAGTGTTGGTAGCGGCGAGACATGATCGTGTAGATATCCTTCGCTTCTTTCACAAAAACTTGGGGCACTGGGACGTGAAAACCATGAAGAAGTTTGTTCATAATCGCTTCTGGTGGGCGGGGTCATTTCTGACATGATATAATTTGTGAAGTCGTGCGACGATTACCAGAGAATACACCCGCTTTCAAAATACCGGACGAGGTTTCATCGGCAGCTCACAAATATATGCGAGTAATTCTCTATTGAATTTGCCGGTCCCTTTCTAGTTCCATCGGATAAGAAGAGGTACCTCCTCGCATGTGTGGAGCACCTAACTGGCTGACCCATTGAGGTTTCTGCCATGTACTCGACATCAAGTACAGTCCTGAAGTTTATGGAAGAAGATATCATGCATCCCTTTGGCCATCCCAAGACAATTATCAGTTACATTGCGTCGTACTTTACCTCCAAGATACTGACGGAATTCATGGTGGATAATAACATCGGTTGGAAGACGGTACTAGCGTATGCCCCAATGTCGAATGGGCGCTCGGAAAGAATGGTTGGGATGATCAAAAAGAGTGTGAGCCCACTAATCGTTACAAATCCCTTGGACTGGCCCATAGCAACTCAAAAGTCCATGTACGGATATCGGCGCCGCCCATTGACGGGCAGTGTTTCACCCTTTGAACTGATGAAAGGATCTCAACCTCACATCCTCCCATCAGATCCAGCAAAATCCCTGGGTTCCTCATCACTGGAATACCACACGGTTGAGATACTTTCCGCGATTACAATGCGGGCGCGACGAGTGGACTTACAGAGGACTTAGATGTACAAAACCGATCCAAAGAAGCGGAAGGGATATAAAGTTAGGGATATGGAATTGGTGGCACACGGGAAAGCGTTAAATAAGTTATCTGAGTGGCCGGCTTTTAGGAGTATCTACTACAGACCCTGCATAGTAGTGCGGGCTAATAAACCCCGCTACGCACTCGTATCTAGCACCAGACAGAATTTTCGAGAGTATATCCATGCCTGCCGTCTGGTGAAAAACTGCGTCAGACCTCCGCACTTATCTTAAGAGGTGGGACTTTGTTATGAACTCTTGCCCCTTCTCTTCTCCCTTCTCTTGTCAGGCCTTTTTCTCCTCTTATTCTTACCTTTAGGACGTTTAACCTATTCCGCAACTATACGAATGTCTGTTACTGACCTCAACTCGATACCATCGCCCAGCCAAGGCGCCATGGTTTTCGCTGGCACATCATCGATATGCGCTCAACACAATCTCGGACTATACGAGCATCCATATCCACGCAGATCACGTGATCTACTGTCGCCAGATACGGAGCACGCCCTGAGAGACGGACCAAGAAAATTCCACGGGGTTGCTGAAGAAGCCAATCAACTCGAGCTCCACTGAACTCAGCTTTTGAGCTGCGATATAATTGTCATAATCGCTCGATCCATCTGGCGGCCTCCACCAACTACGCAGCTGAGATCCGCCCCTCGTAAAATACGATTCTAGTAGCGCTTTCACCAGAAAGAGAGTGGATAAAGTTCACCACCCCAGCCCTAATGCACTCTCCGTACCTGGAGATACAAAAGGGTTTCGAACTAAGCTTCGCGTCACCCACGCACGTCGAGACTGGCCTAGCACCTTTGGCATAGATGTTTAGCACTTGGTACTGATTAGCCAGGAAAAAATATCTATTCGGTCAAAGTAACTGGCGTAGAGTCTCGGGTCCTTGGCAATGGCAAGAGAATGGCTCACCGTAGTGGCTGGTTGGTGGGCTGCTTCGAATGAGAAGAAGAATCTTCCGATGTTTGGATCAACCAAGGAAGAGCCCGCACCTGCAGAATGTGGAAGTTAATTTCCCAGAACGTCGTCTCACCCCCCACCAACTTGGAAGAAGAAAAATTCCCTGGGCGGAAGAAATCGCTCCAGTTCCCGGACAAAATCACCAATCTTTTAACCAAGCAGGGAGGCGCCTCCGTAGAGGTATTCGTTGTATGGTTCGCGAAACACCAGCGGTCTATGGTGTCAAAAAAAAGAAGCTCATTTTGAAAGCACCACCACAATAGTATGAATTTAATAACCGTTGATGGGGCTCGCAAGTTGTTACCAACTAATTCAATGCAGTCGACTACATACTGATTAGAGATCTAAAATATCAATATCTAACTCACCAGATTTCATCGAAGCCCGTATGTAATTCACTTTGTTTGGCTTCTCTCCATCCTGAGACAGTAGGACACGCGTGCTCGTCAATGCAGCCGACATTCAGTCGATACAAATTCCGTTGTGGTAGGGAAGATGGCGTAAAACCGTGAATCTATTGTCCGTCAGCTGCTAGGGGAAGTGTGCTGGGGGATGGAAGTAAAGGCGATAAGAAAGAAAAACGATCGCAGGGAGAGTTGCGGGTGTGTTGGCCTTGGAATATATTGTCGTGGGGTGTTGGGGCTGTTGAGAGATTGAGATCTTGACCTAGAGGATCTTTACGTAGGGAGCGTGTTGATGGAGTTGATGGAGTTTATTTAGTCGATTGTGGTTGAAAGTGTGAGTTGACGACCTCGCGGATCGTTGTGGGTGTGGGATAGTGTGAAGGTGTGAGGGGAATTTAATTTAATTTTTTAATTTGCGGTCGTCTGATTGGACGACGACGAGGTAATGATTTTCAGATATTGACCTCACAGGTGCACACCTGTGAGGTACGAGAGGCCTACCGGTATCTTACTACTTAACGGTATGATACTGCGGGACGGTGAGAAGAAAAGGACGGTGGAAGATTTTACATTGAAGAAGAAAGTACTAAAAATGGAAACTACGTGGTTTTGTTTTTGTTTTTTTTGTTTGGCCTGCAGTGCCATTTTCAACCTAAGCGTCGCAAACTGACGCCAACAGTATCGCTCAACTCTATCTGAACCAGTTCCTGTGAGCCTTATGCATCACGTCTAAATTTACCATTGGTGTGGGCCAGATGAGAGAAATCTCAATTTCTCTGTCATCTTCAACCACCCTACACGAAAAACTACCCACCTTTACGCCACTTGGCAAAGCAATAGATAATGAAATTATATCTGTAGCTGTACCAGGATATTTTCATACTGACACAAGGAGTATTGGTACACACGTGTGATTGTACGACTATAATATAGTTTAGGATTTCGACATATTATGTCGAAATCCTTCATATACGATCGCTCACGGCAACTGTCATCCTCTGTCCTATTTATTGATATTCTACGCCTTTTCGAAGGAGTAAGTATATCTTCTGTACACCGTACACGTAAATCAATTGGAGCGTCAAATGCAATTTCTTAATTAAAGTTAGTTGTCAGCTAAATAAATACGTGTCAACAACACGAAAAAATTTTAAAATTAAATAAAATTAATACCTACTGTTAAGGCATCACTAGTTAGGCGCTCAGTTCGAATATCTCCGTTTGGAACTGAGCACCTATACACTCTCGAATAAATTACTTTTGTACGGATGTTTTTAATCGTAAGGTACAGGTAAGTACTCAGTTCGGTGCTGAGTTCTTGAAAAACAACACCAAATTGAGCACTTCATATTTTGGACCTTGAAATAAATAACGAGTAAATAGGGACAAAAATTATGACCAATGAAAAAATTCGATGACGAAAGGGGATCCGCACAGAATTTTCGTGTTGACAACATGTGCGGAAAAAGGAAAGAAACATGAAAACAGAATGTACACTACAGCTGTAATGTTCAGGGATATGACAGTAATTTATGAAATTTACATTGTGGAATGCAGGTGTATATCAAGAAAGAAAATGGTAGGTTATCCTGTGATGGGTGGAACCATTGTCATGTCACAACCGCCGTCCGCACCGTTCATACCATTCTAGATTACTGATTCTTATGCCGTGGTTTATTTTACCGGTGCGAAACGTTCAATAATCATCAACACAAATAACTGGTAAATGTATGTAAAGAACGAAACAGCGTGACACAGCATCTGAGCTACACAAAAGTTCAACCAATAGGTAAAAGGACGAAACGCAAAGTAGTATTACGTGCATGTAATTAGAAATGTAACATTACTAATCGTGATATTTTTTTTGTGAACCGTTAGGTAGTATTCGGTGCACATAGGGAGAATGGCAGGGAGGTTGAAATGGAAAGTGTTGATGTGCACCAAGAAACGCGTGTGAAAAAAGTGGTTAGGTAGACACTAGAACTTAACAGTGCTAGTGGAACAGAAAGGGAATCTCACAAACACTGTGAGAAAGAGAGAGACGACATTGCGAAAGTCGATGGAAATACGGAGCAGGAGGACTATGACCGAAACAGGAATCGTAGAACAACATTAATGAGAATAGTAATGGAAAGAGAATCGCAACTTTGGCGTGACATGTTGGAGACAGAGAAGAAAGACCGTAAAGGAAACGAAGGTACAGAAGAGGTACTAGTGAGCAGCGACAAGGAAAAGAAATGAAACGAAATAACACGGGAAAAGAAGGAACCACTACTGGGGACCGCAATAGAGATAAATGTAATGAACATTCCAAGAAGGACATAGGGGAGAAGGACTGTTAAAAAAGGAGTACATATATCAACGAAACCTGTTTCTTAATATCCTGGATGGAATATATGTCACTCTGGTACCAATAATGGAAAAAAGACACGGGGGAAAATAATTTTTAATGATGTCATATCTGATGTGCGTATGGAAAATAAGAGTAATACAGTACGAACTGGATACCAACAGAAGTTGTGAAAAGTAAAGAGGTTGTACCACGTTGTGGTACGACAATACCAATGGAGAAGGATTTGGAAATTCGAAAAGAACATGGTAAAGAGTAGTTATGTGTTAATATCCCGTCTCAGTATCCACCTTTCTTATTTTGTTGAAATTAAATTGTACAAATTTATTTTATTTTCTAAAAACATTTTTTTTCTTTACTTTATTTACAAATTGATCGCAAAACATGTTTCATTCTGTGATATCACATACAAAGTAATTGTTATACATTCAAGTTTCTTTGTTCATTCCTTATTGTTAGAGAACATGCCAGGTTCACTCTCGATGCTTCTTTAGATAATATAATAGAATTGGCTATTCTCAACGGTTTTCAACTTAATGATTTTTCCTGTTGCATTGGCAAACCAATTGATAATTATTTTTAATGCTGAAATATATATGACGAGATCAAATCGTGCTTTGCCTTACATATTTATACAAATACTGTTCTGAAATGGGAACTATTTCATGGTGTATTTCGTATACAACATACTAGTCATTATCCTGTTACTCTTATGATACTAAATTAGTTGCGTTTACTTGTTGGAACTTGACTTTAAATTTGCTTGATTTTCTATTCTGTCATCAGTTGGGTTTGTCCTATTTCGATAAATTGTTCAAGACGTTTGACCCGTTGTTGATCCTGTTTCAGTTTTCAGAAACTGCATTTAATTGCCATCGTCTTTCAGAAAAGGTTCGCATAAATTTGTTTCCTCTTTCGGTCACGCACCAATTTCTCCCATCTACTTCGACATGCCATGCTAATATGAGAAGGCCAATACATTCATCTCACGTGGACACAACGGTCATTTTGCAATGCACCTCGCAGGCTAAATTCATTTCCTTCTTCATATCCTACACAGGCAGATCGCATTCTTTGGCTTCCACTGTACAGCAATATAAATGTACTGTACAGAGGTTCTATCATATCGTACCACTGTAAATTATTCTGTACAGTTCTGTTATCTTGTCATGATTCTGTGAAAAATAAAAGTTGATTGGCTACAGTAAACTGTACCCAAGACGTTCGCTATATACACTGTACAAAATGAAGAGGTTTTATTTTTCCGCATACGGTACATATTAAAAATATATTCTAAGCGAGCACGTCCCTTTATCCAAAGGTGTACATGTTTCACCGTACTGTATTCCACACAGTTTACTAAAAATATTTATATTTATATTCAACTGAGCACTTCTAACTAGTGATGCCCTTATAAACTACATCTACATTTCGTTCAGATCTTGCGCAAGTCCGTTATACAAATCATAGATGCATATCACCAACTAAATTATACATCTTATGTGATCATTTCAAATACCATTATGAATATACCGTACGGTTCATCCATTTTAATAATTGATATGTTCTCAGTTCGCTATAGCTTACTTGCTTCAGTATCGTACTACTAATATAACAATAATATTTATGTTATGTTATCGTTCCCCATTGCGGTTTCTATATCGATACCAATATACCGCCTGTAATTGTTCTACTTATTTCCATTTGTACTTATGATAGCATCTGTTTACTTTTCACATAACTTCCTTGGTCTACACTGCGCATTTATTATACAAATCATAATTTGTGTTTTTTTATTTTTATTGTTCATATAATAACGGGATTTCTACCTATCCTCCAAATTGTGATATTTTATCATTGAAAAAAAAAACTTTACATGTTCTTGATAACACTACATCACCAAACCTAAAAACAATTCATTTGGATAGAGCACATTATGTTTATTGTAACATAATATTAACATGCGTCTCCCTTTCTCTACCATATTCATCTCAGTGCACATTTCTTTGAAATTTTAAACAAATTTAAATCCGTTCGGTTTTTTTACTGCTTTTCAAAACATGTCGCAATGATCCATTTCTAATCTTAATTGTACATTTCTAAATTTATATCATTGTATTAGTCATTTCGTACATTTATACATGTACACTTTTTATGAATCGATTCCCGTTTCGGTCATAGTCCTCCTGCTCCGTATTTGCACCGACTTTTCAATTTCGTCTTTCTCTTTCTCACAGTGTTCGTGAGAATCCGTTTCGGTTCCACTACCACTGTTAACTTCTTGTGTCTCCCTCACAACTTTTTTCACACGAGTTTCTTGGTGCACATCAGCACTTTCCATTACAACCTTCCTGCTATTCCCCCTATGTGCACTGAATACTACCTAACGGTTCACAAAAAAATATCATGATTAGTAATGTTACATTTCTAGTAATATGCACGTCGTACTACTTTGCGTTGCGTCCTTTTACCTATTGGTTAAACGTTTGTGTTGCTCACATGCTCTATCATGCTGTTTCGTTCTTTACATACCTTTACCAGTTATTTGCATTGATGATTATTGAATGTTTCGCGCCAGTAAAATAAACCACGGCATATGAATCAGAAATCGGGAATGTTATGGACGGTGCCGACGGTGGTTGTGACAGTGGTTCCACCCGTCACAGTATAACCTATCATTTCCTTTCTTGATATACACCTGCATTCCACAATGTAATTTTAAGAAATTACTGTCAGATCCCTACACATTACAGCTGTACTGTGATTTCTGTTTACATGTTTCTTTCCTTTATCCGCGCATGTTGTCAACAAGAAAATTTTATGTAGATCCCCTTTCGTCATCGAATTTCTTCATGGGCCACAATTTACTCCCCTATTTAGTCGATATTTATTTCAAGGTCCAAAATATGACGTCCTCAGTTCGGCGCTGAGTTTTTTCAGGAACTCAGCACCGAACTGAGCATTTTCCTGTACCTCATGATTAAAAACATCCGTACAAAAGTACTTTATTCGAGAGTGTATAGGTGCTCAGTTCCGAACTGAGATATTCGAACTGAGCGCCTAACTAATTATGCCCTGAGCGACTTGAATAAACTCGTCTGGTCTTCACTCATCACTCTAACTAATGTTTTCCCAATATTTTATATTCTCTTCCCTCTTCCCCATACCTCGTCTCTTTTGAACGACACTAATATAGCATCAAAATAATAATAATATTAGGGCATCACTTTCATCCGCGTTTCCTAAATCATCTTCGTCAATTATGCCACTTGTCAACAATCTACTTATGTTTCCCAAATGTGTGGAAACCGCTACTTCAACCTCCAACTCTTTAACCGGACTTAATATTTTCTTTCCGTTTTTTGCACGACATATGATGCAAAAATGTTCAGCGAACGATTGCGCGCATCGTAGATCAACCTTCAAATGAAGCGGCAACTGCGATCTAGTGTCCACAATATTGACACTGTAAGCATCGTTCGTGCTGTTCTTGAGGAGGTCGATAGCAAGATGCTTCAACTCCACCATGTTAAACTTGACGCAAGTTTCCGAAGACGTTCGAATCCTTCAGGCAAATCTTTGTAAAGGGCTTCGACCCATGCTGCACGTTTGTGGCCGTGGCTTGATCGGGCCTTGAGACGAACACGATTTAGACCGGATTGTGTTTCCAGTGTGATGGACGAATTGACGCCATGAGTTCCTTTCGTACCGTCATGCGCTTCGTAAGTGCTGAGAGAGGACCAGAGGCGCTTTTCTCTTGTCAAATTTGCATTGACACTGCCCCGAAAATGTTGGGGAACGTGACGTGCGGCTATTGAAGCGATGTGCTTATTACCGTTCTCGAGAACATGTTGCTTCATCCAGTTGACGATGATGGCTCGAGTTGCAATCGGGAGGACGTAATGTGTGCGATGTATCGTTTCATTCGCCTGGATGGAAAATGGATCTGAAGGTTTCATTTTATTGGAGGAAGCTTTTGAAGGAGAAGAAGCCGAAGTGGTTGGAGTTTGTGTCATTGCAGTCGCCTGCCCCAATTGGCGCTGGTGGTCACGTAGGCATTGAGCACGTCTCAAACTTTCGATGATTGAAGAGCCTGAAACCATGGGTGCCGCACGGGTTGGTGATGGAAATTGTACAATGCAGAATGGCACCGCGATCGCGAATGGTAAATTAAATGTGCAAAGTGTGGTGAACCGCGCCGGTGTGTAGCCGGCGGTGACACGATGGTGACTGTAAGAATGTATGGTAATTCATTACAGTGACATTAATTATAATTTTGGATGACAGCTTTCCACATGATTTAATGTCACACACATTAATTAATTGCACACTTTATTTACATGGTGACATTATATACAGTAACTGGTGTAGTGATTTTGTGAGTACATCTGAGAGATTAGTAGTTGTCGGAATACGTTGAAGGTCAGTATTGGCGTCTTTGATATGATGGTGTAAATAGAGAATTTTAATATCGATATGTTTACGTCCTTTCGTTTTATCAGTATCTTTAGTAATGGCTATTACACCATTATTGTCTACCAAGAATGGTGGTGGCTGCTGGTTGCTGAAGTCATAGTTGAGTCGTATTATCCAGAGTATGTCTTGCAGGGATTGAGAGGCAGAAACGTATTTGCCTCATATGTGCTGAGAGAAATGACTTTTTATTTTCTAGAGTTCCATTGAATTGGTATGCCGTATAAGGTGTGAATGGATGCTGATGTTGATTTCTGATCTGATGAATCTGAAAAATATGAGTCATAATATGCGGATAGGGAGGATTAATCGTTGAATTTAGGGCCGGAATTCTCTGTTACTTTCAGATATCATACAAGGTGCTGTAATAGTTCAAAATGTGTCTTCGTCGGCTTGGTGATATATTTTGCTAATCGATCTGTGGCGAATGCAATATCGTATCTTGTGCCATAGACAAGGTAACGAATATCAACAACTGCAGACATGTATATAGCTTTGTATTTGTCATTGTCATTAAGTAGAGGTTTTTTTACTATCAACATCGAATGATATTTTATGCGGGAGTAGTGTGTATTTAGGATTGATGTTTTGGAGATTGAGTTTAGCAGCTATATTTCTTAGGAATTTTGGTTGAGAGAGTGAGATGTCGCCATTTTATATATATGTTATTGTCCATCCTAGAAACGAAGTTAGTTTATCTAGATATTTTACTTTGTATTTTAGTTTGATTTGTTTATAAAATGATTCTTTGTCGTCATTATGAACCAAAATGACAAGAAAAATGTCTTTTGTTACCGAAATGAGTATTGTACCATATTTTTTGAGTAACGAAATGGGTTGGTATGAGATTGATTGTAGTTGTCTTGGGTAAGGTGATTGTGTAGTTCTGACAGGTATATAAGAAAGTTTAGAACCATATAGGTTCATGTGTAGAATTCCATTTTCGCATGCAGGAAATGCAAAAGTGCCATCGGACGGGGATTGGTTTTACGTAAAAGGTATGATCAGTGTCATATTTTTCATGTGTGAATGCATACGTAATGTAAAATTTACCAATAAGATTGTTGAACTGTCTGGCATGTTCAAATAGTAGTCTGGAGGATGTTTTACCCGCTGATAAGCGCTTGTTTCCCTGTATTGTAGTGAAGAGAAGGCTTCAGTAAGTCTCCTCGGATTGAATGTCGCACTGTTCGTGAAATAATAGATCCATTTTGATGCCTTTTGTATCGTTCGGTCATTCTTAGCGTTATAGGTTTAATATTTGATCTTTCTGCTTTTGACATGGATTTGTTCATGATCCATTTATGAAGTCGTTGTAATTGAGCTGCTTTATCTCTGTGTTGTTGCCCAGACACCATTGTTGTGCGTTATGGTATTTTTGGAGTGGTTACCGTGTTTGGGGAAAGCGTGTCTGATTTGATTCTCGTCGGTTTTCGATGTAGTTCAAAAGTGCGGAATGCGTGCCGAGATATTTTACCAGGGTCAAAGACGGGGTAATACGGTGAGAAGTTGGAAGCACGACGTAACGCAATTTGAGATGTGTCGACAAACACTATTGTGTATTATAAGGAATTATTGTTGTGTGGGAATAGAGCTGGCCGTGCACGGGGAGCTAGTTTTCATTTGAAAATATTTGAGTTTACCACTGTAACCAAAGTTACACTGTACTCAGAGCGCCAAAATGACAAGAATTCTGATGGGAATTGAGATGTAGGGTCCCAAATATGACTTGGGGTGTTTGACTTGTTTTAAGGGGAATATAATTGTATTTGAAGGTAGCATCAATTATAGCAAAGTCCCAAAAATTGGGCGGGAGATTACTGTGGACTAGAGCAGAACGTGCAGCATTCACAAATATGCTATTAATACGTTCTACTCTGGACTTCGATTGTGGTTGATACGGTGCGATTGTTGTATGATGTATGCCATTGTTGAGTAGAAAGGAAGTGACAATTTTTGAGAGATATACTATGGAATTTTCAGAGTATAATCTTCGTGTGTTATGCCCTTGTATATGTTTTATGTAGTTGAAGCTTTCAGGTATGATTTGAGTAAGTTGATATAGAGATTTGATTGGTTTCGCAAATATGTACCGTGATACCGTGTATACAAAATTCACTATATGCCGATGCGCCAGACCAGAAGGAGGATTGATTGGCCCCCTTGTGTCGCTTGTAATTGAATTACCAGGTATTCGTATGAATTGATGTGTTATTGTATGTGCTTTTTGTGCTTCTTTCCCCACCTCATATGATGAACATGTTAGAAATGCATGAGGAGGTATAACAACATGTTTCAGTGCTGGATATAGGTTGCTTTTTATGATCTGAAGGAGTAAGGGGGTCGAAGTGTGATTGGAAGAAAGATGGAGTATGAGGGCTGTGTCATTGTGCGCAGATGTGTGCACAGATGATGGAAGTGATGTAATGATTCTTTTCAGTGTTGTTGTTGTCGGTTTCGTTTTCGTTTTGAGGATTGGTTCGTATTTTTTATTATTTCTGAATATTGGGGCTTTGCTAGGTATTTGTTCAATTGGGTGGTATGATATTGGGGAAGAAGACGGGATAGGGTGTGATTTGCGAATGGAGTATGCTCTTATATTTTTTAATTCTGGGATTGTGTATGCTGAATCAGACCATGTTGCAATCGGTTTTTTCAAAAAAGGTTGTTGGGAAGGCAGATTGTGGAGCTATATATACCTTTTTCTTTGTAAAGATAATCATTTTTTGGGTTTCGCAAGTTCATGCACTGAGAGGAGTGTTTCAGGGATATGAGAGGAAGTGAGCGCATTTGTGGTGATGATTCCGTTATTAGTTGGGATGTTCATAGTACCAGAGTGAGTAATGATAGTGGTTATTTCGGTCGCTGTTAGTGGTTGTAAAGGTGATGTTAGTTTGGACATATGAGTACCAGCTATTGGTGTATGAGTTGGATGTACTGTGCTATCGAGGATGTACTTACTTCTGGTACTGCCATCATCAATTGAGATGGATGGAGGATTATTTACGGACAATAGATGTTGGTATGAAGCTGAGGATGCAGAATTTGTTGCCATGGAATGTGCCGCTTTTTTGTGTATAATGATGACGGATGTTGACGAAGAGGATGGAACTGATGACACTATTGTATTTGCTGTGATTGATGACTTAAGGGTTGGCCGGATCACGAAATTGTGAGTCTGTATGATTTAGGATTCTTCCATATTTTGTGGAATGAAATTTGCAGCAATTGTTGTTGTTGCTGGAGAAAATCATCATCTTAGTTTCTTTATATTGGCTTACAGTGGCGGCTTACAGTAATTTAATATCGAGCAAGAAATGCCCCCGCATCGGGGGACATTTCCTGCTCAAGTTCCGTCAGTGTCACCAACAAGAATCGAACTTGCGGACCTACAATCAGTGCGATTGGCCGTAACCAACTAGGCCACACTGATACGCGGCGCTAGTTGTTTTCTTTTCTTTACAAGTTTATAGTTCTTGGTTCTGTAAGCAATGCTTACAGAAGCCCTATTTCAT
>JAULBU010039151.1:0-14843 GCA_032358235.1 Odonthalia washingtoniensis | reverse complement strand
AAATCCGTGAATCCCTAAGAAGAAAAGCAGATAGGATAATTTTGATTGGAGAGGACATAGGTAGGCACAGCCACGACGTTCTTAAGTTGCAGGAGAGTCTTTCGACACAAAGCTATTGGAATAATATGATAAAATCTAGGAAAAACGCTCTTGGCCTATTTCCTTAAGCATTCGTATAAAACTGTGTTCAGTAAAGTGCTACGTGTCACAAACGTCTATTCGTCAGGGGGCAGTGTAAACAATCAGGAATATATCCCCTATATATGC
The DNA here is from genome assembly GCA_032358235.1 of Odonthalia washingtoniensis. Classification (NCBI taxonomy): domain Eukaryota; phylum Rhodophyta; class Florideophyceae; order Ceramiales; family Rhodomelaceae; genus Odonthalia; species Odonthalia washingtoniensis. Next base: position 14,576 of record JAULBU010039151.1, on the reverse strand, counting down.
AAATTATCACATATAAGTCCGACCAGAACCATTTGATTGACTAAACTTTACATACTATAGTCGTTACCGACGTCCCAGAAAAGGGATTTCTTACAGCGAGGTGGACAAGAATCGAACCACGACCTCCAAATATATCCTTTCCCAAGTTAACCACTGAACTACTCGGACACGCATGTGAGGTACGAACTATGTTTATTTATACAGTAGCTAAAAACTATCTAGGATGGGAACGGATTGACTATCTTGCTCCAACCAATAAAAGAAATTAAATTTTTGTACCTCTAGGTAAACCCCATTTAATATTTGAAATTATTTAGTTTTCAACTTGGTCTCAAATTTTGTTTTGAAATGTTACGCATATTAAGTCGATTTATCATTCCTAACATGTCTTTGCAGTAAAACTTTGTATTAAAATACTGTGAATTTTCCATGCGTCACATGTCATTACAGTCGATGGCATTGACAATTGCGCGGAATAAATTTCAAGAAAGAAATTTTTCATAATTTTAAAAACGGTGAAACATCAAGTTTATGTCTGACAAGTCCATTCTTCCTTGATTAAGGGTATGGCCATGAAATTTGATTAAAAATAAATTAAATCAAAAATCCCCTACATCCCTTAAAATCGCTGATCACACATCAAGATTCTCAAAAATGGAACCTGTCATACACCGAGACGTCTCTTTAATCATTTTAAAAAATGTTATGTGAAGTATCTTAAATTTAATGTAAAACAACTTAATAAACTACTGCAAAATTGTGACAAATTAAATTGTGACAAATGTGTGACATTTATGCCACGCTTGCTTTTGCGCACCGAAATCTTGTTGCGAACTGCTTGATAATATATCATTGAAACAAATCGAAACATCAAATTATCGGGAACAATAATGAGGGTAAAAATAATACAGAAGCACACTTTCGAGCACGTTTCTAGAACCAAGGACTTTGGTTCCAGAAGTCAGGGCACACTTAGTGTGCTTTGACTTGTGCTTTGATAACTTTTACAAATTTATTATTTACCAAAAAACAGGGATGTATTGGCCAATGACATGGATGGACAATTTGGAAAGAAAACTGTTGATGCAGGTACAGTGAAAAACACGTCATTTAAAATTCAGTGTACAGGACTTCGTCCATTTCTTCCGACGGACTCCCACTGTCTCAGATTTGGTCACCCACGATGTCTAAAAAAAGGCGGCAGAACATCGTGGGTAACCATCAAATCAAAAGAAAAAAAGACACCACAACATTGGTAACCATTGAAAGAAGTGAGATGTCAATGTTCCCATTTATAGAGGCATCTCACGTACATCTTCAACCTATCAGGATCTTACCACAACCACTACCGACTACAGCAAGAAGTACAACGAAAAATGAAACATATGAGCCAATTTGACGACTCGGAGGAGGAATAGGCAACCAGTCGTATAGAGCAAGTTGCTTCCGATGGATCGAGGGTTGGTAACGAGGAAACGAGGAAACGAGGGACGAATACGAGCAACCTAATGAATATAAAAAATTAACAGCGTTTCCATACCGAGAACCACAGGAGCGAGACCAAATGCCGTGAAAATACATATAAAATTTAATACAATTACCTACTAACAATAACTCTACTTTTTTCCAATGCGAACAATGGGACAAAAGCGAAGAATTTAGGGAAGCGAAAAGGACGGCCGAAATGGTAAAAAAAGGAGCTCGCGATGAAATCTAAATAGAAATAGAAGAAGAGAAAACGAGGAGAGAGGGTAGGAACTTCAGTTCAACAGAACCGTTATACCTCACAAAAGCGTAGATAAATTCATTACAGGAGGGAACGTCACAAAAATGGAAGACAATGTTGGAGAAAATTTCAGAATACTGCGATTTACATTTCAACCTTAAAAAGGACACCTGGTGCACTGAGAGTAAAGTGGAAAAACTTGTAGGCGGAAACCGAAATATATTTAGGTGCAAGAACTTCGATGAACTTTCAACGAAGTAGAATGACAACGAAAAACATACAAGATCTGGTAATGAATATATATTGTAATAATTTGGGACGGAAATGGCGCATGGGACTTATAAACTGGCGAAGAAATCCAAGTAAATGCTGGCCGCCAATTATTTATCAGTTCATCCAAAATTTGGCCGTCAATGTGAAAAAGAAGAGAAGAGAGCTATTAGTAGCATTATGGTGAGAAACGATAACATTTCTGAAGGTATCAACGCATCACCATCAAGTAATGTTGAATCAATTCAAGATAAAGACGATGAAAGTAGCACAAGAGCTTATGAAGGGCCTAATGGTGTGAAAGCGAGAAATAAGTATTTAATTAATGGGAAGAAGGAGGAACTTAATGCGGAAATAATGAGTGAGATGACTGGTGAAATGAAAAAGACTAACATGTGACTGGAGAGAATGTCATATGGTCAAGAATTGGAAATGAAAAACGATTACGACTACATGATTCTACAATTTCTCCCCAAAGAGTGTATCAAATTCCAAAATATTTTGTAGGCGTTCATAGAAAGAAGGACAGATGCAGCAGTAGACACTGAATTTGAAGGATGAGATGTTGTACATGTAACTGTTAGAAGGAATTAAACTTTTCATGTTTACAAAGTCGTGAAACGTTTTTATACTCGATCCCGTTTCTTGTTTAGTGTAGTTATTATTCATGTTGTTCACATGTCATTTCAGTTTTGAAATTAGGAAATGAACCAGTTCAGTAATGTAGTTTCATTTATGCTCTGCCAGAGCATAAATAAAACTACTGTACTGAACTGGAATTGAGGTGGCCCATTTTGACATATACCCGGTGGGTGTTTTAAAATGGACTACCTCAATTCCAGTTCATTGTCTCTTCGTGGATATATACCTAACATATTTACTGTGCAATGTAGAGTGTATAAATCCATGGTATGCGTTAAGGAGTAAAATGGCAATTTAAACATGATCGTTATTCAGATCCTGAATTAGGATTGATGAGGAATTCTTGCATGAAGGTGGTGCTGCTATCCGGTGACCACCAATTTAGCATCAGAATCCGACGTTCTTCTAGTTTTCCCAGTGCCAAATGATCCACCTATTCCAGTTTGCCAAGAGTTTCTGGAATGGAAACTGTGATCCACACAAATTGTTTTCTGTCGAGTCAGTCCTGAAAGTCTTCATTATCGCTCGTTAATTCAGTTGGTAGCATCGGCTGCTGGTACCACTAAAAGTTTCGGTCCATGCCATTTATCTTAACCTTGACACCATAAATCGAAGGAAGAAAAAAATAAAGAGAGTGAGGGTATACATATGTATACAATTTACTATACCATACATGCACAATCTACACATGATTGGGCACATTTATTACTTAGGAAGTGAAATATATAATAATAACATAGCATTGATTCATAGACTTTCATTATGAAGGATACTGACGGTGTAATGCCGGCAAGGAGATATTAGCCGGTTGGAATACATTAATACAATCATCAGCAGTCTAAACTATCAAATAGGGACAAGCTCGATGCTACAGAGCATCGCTGACGTTCTTCTGACCCATATGAATGAATACTAACTGTAGTGGGAATTCTTCCGCGCCATCGACGACAAACCAATCCCTAACTTCCTCCTCTGTATCTCTCTCCATATCTAAATCCCAAACAGAGACTGAACCATCTTCAGGACTTACACAAAGCACTGAATCAACTGTAGGATGCCACTGCACTCCCGTGAAAGCTTTTCGACAATGAAAATTCCGCAGATTGCTTCAATTCCAGATACATTCTCATTATTTTTAGAGGTTGAAGATGACAATGTACGAAGGTTGGACATGCAAAAAAAACATAGCAAGCTCAGAGTTCAGCTTAATAGAATTGATGGATCCAATGAAAATTCTGTTGATAACTAGAAAGAAAGGGAAAAATATAGAAGAAATATTTCATCTTCTGTTTAATTTATTTTTCTTGTCCATAGTGTTTATTATCGTTAGTTTGTTCCACTTTTTAGCTGATTGATGATATGGAATCTAAATAAATTGAACGTAATGTCTCTTCTTTTTCATGTCTGGTCGGCAGTGCTAAACGGAGAAAAGAAAAAACTAGAGGTATTCATATGCTCTGATATCCTGAGCTGCAAGTTTTGATTCAAATAACAAGAGTTATCATTCAATCATTATTTCCACATCGCCTAGTTCGGTATGATGTAAAACTTTTTCCATACATGTAAGACGTTTTTTAAAACGTTTTACATTTATGGAGTTTTAATCATCTTGCATTATGATCTTGTTCTATCTTTTCCATTTTTTCATTATGGACCAATCAAAAGATTATCCTATCTCTGCAATTCAAAGAGCAATTGTCTTAATCTCTTTTGCATTAATAATTCCAAAATCGCTTTAGAAATCATGCTGAATATTTTTTTACAATACGTGGAAAGAGATTTGCATTTATAGATTATACAAAAACAATTTTCTTTTATATCATTCTTTATTTTTTCTATGTAAACGATTCTGTTCTTTGTCACACTTTTCAGGTACCTGCAGTATCGACTTTACGAATAAAGATTTCTGTTCCTAGAATACCCTCTCTTCTATTTCGTTGCTACTTCGATATTCGGCGATCATCTATCAGTTATATAGTATCTTGACATTCCCCCGTTTTCCATCTTTTCCTCAGTTATGGGCGCAGGAAGGAACAGCAACCAACATTCTCGTCCGAGGTTCGGATGGGAAATTTGATCAACTCTCCGGACAGATGGTAGGGGAAACCCTGAAGTTTTGCCCGTGCTGTCAAACTGAAGGATCAATTCCACTACAAGTTAACTACTGAAAATTCAAACATGATTTAACATGATTTACGTGAATATGCCTCAAGTCGCAGTTATTTGGTAGGATATATGACCTCTGTTCTGGAATAATGGACGATGCGATGGCATCGCACAAATCCATGTTCAAGATCATTCAATCGTCACCATTTCAGTCTTTCAGAAATTTGACAACCAATTACTCATCAAAAGAAACCCAAATGACTTTTATATCAACTGTCAACTATGAAGAAAGGATCACGCACATAGTAAAACTTTGGAACTCAACGATTCTATTTTGGCAATACTGCAACTCTCAGGATCTGGCATAGACGATGCTCAGAGACTCCCAAGTTTATCATCAGCATCATCTGGTACTAAAATAAACAACGATGACACAAATTACATAATTGTCAAACATATCACATCGTCTGTAACCTTCAAAAACGAAGTGCAATGCGAAGTGCCCGAAGTTATCCCGAAGCCGAGCACTTCGGTGCACTTCGGCATCTTGTACCTCGTTTTTTAGGGATTACACTTTGGAAATTATCGAAGTGCAGCCGAATTTGTGCACATTTTCGAATACGACCACAGTACGCACTTCGCATCTTGACCAAAATGTCGAAGTATTTTTGAAAAAAGTTGAACCGAATTTACATTGACACGAAACTGTGAAAAATATTCGAAGTGGGTCGAAGTGGAAAATAATATTTAAAATGAAAAATAGAAGCATAATAAATAATTCCGAAAACAAATTAGGGAAACTTGAATTTTTCAAAGTACAGAGTAAATGGCAGCGTGTATTTGTTTTCTGAAATAGGCGAAGTTTCAAAAACTGTGTACAGTTTTTGAAATTAATTGAACTTTGAAATCTATTTACAGTACACAACTTGAAGTGAAATTGTCGTTACCACCTATTACAATGTATCCTACAGATTTTTCTTTCAACAACAGAACCGTTGCACATTGTTAGATTGTGTGCAGGTTGAGAGAAGAGGGTCTGAGAGAAGAAAATCAACAGACACAGGTAATGATTTGGGAAATGGAGACAATCTAAATAGTGATGATCGTCGACAAGATTTAGGAAGTGTATAAAATGAAGTCGGGAAGAAAGCCAAAATTTGTGTGGAATTTTCAAATATAAGGAACGTAAGGTTGCACGTCTCAAAGAGTTTTTATCTAACATTAAAATAAAGTTAATTCCTATTGAAACTGAGGTAGCCGGTAAAAGAGGTTGGGTTGAATGACTATGAAATAATAAGGAATTTACCGCACCGTGTAAGTACTAGTAGTAGCATATATAAACATAAAATCACCGTAAAAGGGAGGGAAGTTCCTATCAGGTTAGATAAAAAAGCTGTGGTAAGGATTAGTGAAGAAAATATTGAGGGAGATGGTGACGTATCAAGTTAATACGGAATTCAACCTGCTATTTCATCACCATGTACGGGGTTTTGTGAAATGGATCAAAATTCTTCAAGCACTGCACGGCATGACGAACAGATAGTAAGAATAAGCTCCTGGGCGAACATAAAGATATTCGTGTACCTCCGACCAGCACTTTGGAAGCGCTGGGAGGGAGACAACATACCAGAGTTGTGGACAGTCGTGAATCACCGTTGAGCGGGGCTTTATTGAAGAGAAGAGTTGGTGCAGTAACTAGTTTTGATGTGAACTAGTTCAATGGAATGAAGAAAACAATATGATGCCGGCTTGAAAAGTTACAGGAGGAAATTTTTTTTATCCTTTGATGTGAAGAGATTTCCCTCTTTGTGGACTAAACTATATTATTGTGTGGGGTGTGTGGGAAGATTTCAATGATTGATAGACCGGAACGACCGTAAAAGTGCACCTGTACAGTCTCACGGTCTCCCTCACGAGGGAGAAAAGATTTTACTCGAAGTGGAATTCCGTTAAAAACATGAAATTTGTAAACAAATTTCTTTGTTTGTTGAGCACTATCAAAAATTTAGGAGTGGTGCACTGTGTTCGTGTATTGAAATAAAGAAATAAATGTTTTTAAAAAAAGTGTGTTCAGTAGAAGCAAATTATAATTTTGTAAAAGTTCCAGTAACTGAAACTTTGTTGAAATTTTTTAATTATATAGCGGCCAAATTTGGATACTAATACTGATACTACTGAAAATTTTTAATTATATAGGGGCTAAATTTGGATTACTAATCCAAATTTGGCCGCTATATTTTAAAAAATTTCAACAAACGTTCAGTTAGAATGCGCCGATTGTCGTTCTCGCTCCTAGTAGGAGCGAGAACGACAATCAGTGCATTCTCTACTGATGATTGCATTGTACAATTTACTGCCGTTGATGGTGTTGAATTTTATGTCATGTTCCATTGGTATTTTAGTTTTTTTTTCATTCCTTCCAATATTCTTTCTCTCTTCAATGTTCATATATCACACTGCATCCAGTTCTGTTCACGAAACTTATTCAATCATGAACTTTATTCATTTTCTGAATTCACCCTGTTTCGGTCACCACATTAGCCCACAAAATTCCGCCCAGAACACAACACGTGTCATTTTAAAATTTTTAAAATTTTATTTTTGTAGACAAATATATTTTTTATTTATTTGTCTACAGAAAATAAATTGTAACTCTATTACAATTCAGAAATTCAGAAATTTATTTTCTTCCTTAATGCACCCATTGTTTGGGATGGTGTCCCAAAATTAATTTTTAATTTACAAGTTTTGTATTCTCCTTCATACCATCTACCACTACACACACAACCTACAACACTCACTCATCCTCCCTCCCGTTCCAAGCCGCCGGAATGTGGAAAAGTAAAATTTGAATCCCATGTACCACATGAAATTTAATTGTCAATACCACATACATAACAACAATCTTTTGTTTTTTTACTTAAACATACTCCAGTACCTTCATAGTTTAAAAAACTTGTCCATCTATCATTCATACTAATACTTCCATCCAATTTACGTATATCTAATACATGAACAGTTCTATCAGTACCACTTGCAATAATAATATCATCTATATTATCAACTAAATATAATCTAGAATTACTTAATGTTTTCGTATTTTGCTTTTAATTTGAATCACGTATATCTAAATTACAATATCAGTTTCCTCTGTTGATATTTATATGTTATAATTATTTTCATACGTTTTTAAAGATGTGGGTGTTAAATGAGCACGAAATTTATTTAATATAATATTTTCACAGTACATTATAATATCTTAATACATTGATCTTGTTATTATTATACCTTTTTTTAATTTCTTCGTGTATTTTTATTCCTGTCCATCCTTTCATACCATCAAATTTATTGGGTATATTTATATACCATATATTTTCATTTGTTGTTAATATACATGACATGGAAGCATTGTTTTGCATTAAGGCGCTGCGCAAAACGGTGCCGCTACCGCTATTCATTCGTGATTTTTCCCACCTTGGTCAAAGTTCCAGTAACTGGTAATAATGTCCATAATTATTATCCTTATACACTGTGACACGTGTCAACCATTTGACCCAGAAAATGGTTGACATGAAATTACTGTCAGTATCACATCGTTGTTCCTACTCTGGCAACAATTACTGTATTCTGTTTTGTACAGGGATCAGACAGACAAACGTACAGCAACAGATGTTCCGCTGTGATTTTATAAATTTTTACATAAAAAATATCACAACTGGAAAATTTTCTGTAAGACTTGCATTCAGTCAATGTAGACAGATAGACACATACACCAAGTAATGTCTCTCAGTTCTACAAAATACAACTTTTACTGTATAGCTTGGAGGTTACAATTATTCTTTCGTACAGCTGTACTGTTCTATTGTTCTACTATTTGGAAATCACACGGGCGACGGTTGATTCGTTTCATGCCGTCTTTTCGAAATAAAATGACATTGATTTTCAAGACAGACATCACACAAAAATGTTTCGACGACAATATTAATTTCAAGATCTTCAATATCATTCAGGGTAATAAATACATCTTGGTATTGCAACCATCCCAACTACACTTTCATGGGGGCGAGGTAAAACTTGAATACTACAGAATATACAAATAGTACAAAATACATAATTTTCTACTAAAAAAAAGTTTGTGTAACACAAAATCTCGGTGGGTAAATGTTTATTGTGAAATCCGAAAGAGAGGATCACTGGTAGTTAACAATAATGCTGTCAATTGTACCACAGCTTGAAATACAAACCCGTGGAATCGAACATTATGACGAAATATAGAAATCTATTGAGTTAAAATTTTTCAACCGTTGATTTACTGTCTCGTGTCGTGCAAGAATTTTTCCGTGAAAATATTTTTGACTTCCGTCAACTATCCTCGGCGTGATACACTTGGGATGTCGGTATCCACTGTCTGCTATTACACACTTTTCCAGATCTAAGTGTCTCACCATTTGGAGTTTAAGAATAGACACGTCAGGATATTTTCCACACATAAACGGCCCATTAGCCCACGTAATAATTCCACTGACATGAGACAATCCAATTTCGTAGCGGACACCTGGACCATGAAACTTATGAGAGTACTAATTCCGATTGAACGGTATTAGCTCATTTTTCGGGCAATCAGTACCATCATCTGAAACGTGTACGTTTTCCATTCTATTTTTTCCTTCGTGCCAAGAGTTCCACAAAGCCTTAAAAAGAGTAAACATTTTAGTAAGAAAGAGGTGAAGACATCATATATGTAACCAAAAAAGGGACAAAACTTACTTCATTTAGATTCGAAATCTGTTTTACAAAATACCACGACCATTTCCGAAATGTTTTTTCGTTACAGTTCCACAGAAATAAATTACCAAATCCCGTACTGTAATTTTTCAAAATATGTACACCGGTTTGTTAAATTAGTCTCAGTGATACTAATTCTGAACCTCAAAAAATTGCTTGATTTACCAAAATAGAGTACCTGAAACTAAATCAACAGTGAATCTATTTGAAGTAAAAATTAATTAGTTTCAGTGAAATTAATAAAATATGTTTTAAATGGTTATACTTGAATGTTCTCCAATTTATCGAATACTTACAGCACTACACGCTCTACGTATTCAAGACAGAGGTTCCATAATGTTAATGCATGTATGAATGTTTAAATCTGTGTATAGTGAAACGTTCCAATGGATATAAACATTAATCCTGTCCATTCATAGCGGTTATGGTTCAAAGTTTGTTCTCGATGGGTGTAATTTATCAAATGTCGATGTTTATGTATTCTTCTGGGCTGTTTCATTATCATTGACAAGAAACACAAACAGGAAGTAGCTCAACTTTATAGCTGTTATGATTTAAATCTGGTTATAGATGTCGTTTTCGAGATGTAAAGGGTTTTCATACTACGATCAGGCGACACTGCTCCATGCTCAGATCCATCCATATTTAACGAATTTATTCAGCAGGTTCTTATTCGATATCAATAAGTTCAGCCCATCACCCATAGTTGCTGCCCTCGAAAGAGGAAGAATGAAAAAACAAGAACAGAAATCTCAACAACAACAATTACAACTGATGCAAGATCTATTGCAATAACAAAAAGAGCAACAACAACAACTAATAAACTTTTACAAAACCAAAGTCCGCAGTAACGACGACAACTATTACAAAACTCAACAATAACAGCAACAACAACAAATATGCCAGTAATAAAACTACCCGGTAATATAGAGAATGAAGAACCAGCAACTCATAATGATAATGACATCGATGAACCTGCAACTCATATTAAAAATGACAATTGGCCACTTCCTAGTAATAATAATGAAACCACAGAGACAAATAATAATGAAATCAATGATAGTAATGACAAACGATTAACTAATTCAAAATCAACTATAAATACTTTATCTTCAAATAATAGAAAAAGGAAATCACAGCAAGTAGTAACTAAAGCTGAGAGAAAAGCAGTGTTTAGATGGATGAAGAGTGATCAAGATAGTGGTAATGCCATGAAAGGTCTAGTGATCAGAGCAATTTCTAATTTCCCCAGCTGTTTTTGTGCTTCAGATAGTGCAAATATTGTAAAATGTAAGTCATGATGGAAGAAGCGTGATTCGATATTAAATGACAAAGACTTCCATGTTATTTCTCATCGATTTTCATAAAAAGGAAAGGAGGTAATTTAAATAAAGAAACTTGCGGGAGAAAAATAGTACACATAAAAGCATCAAGGGGGGGAATCATAAATTACCTCCGTGGGCTGTTATTATTCATCATAGTTTGAAGGATGAATTTGAAAGATTGTCAAAGCTGGGCAAGAAGTTTTCTATTCGATTGTTGGTAGCCGTTGCTCATGTGAAATTGAAACAATTGCAGGCAGAAAAAATAGAAATGGAAAATGAGAATGGCAAAGAAATAATTAAATTAATAGATTATGATTGGATAGGACGCTTTATGAGTCGATTTAATACTGTTCTTCGTAGACAAGTTGGAAAACCTATGATAATTCGTGTGAAACAAGATCGGATTGAGCGTGAAGTTGCATACCATTTAGGAACTGTTGCGAGGATGTTCAAAAATAAGGAATTAAATGAGAATCTAGTTGATAACATAGATGAAACTCACTTTGTTGTTAATTGTGATAATGGTAAAACTCTAGGTTCTGTTGGTAGCGATGAAATTAAATATGCTGAAGTAGTATCTGGTAGACATGGAATGACTATGCTTGTGCACATAACTGAGGGAGTAAATGTCTGTATACAACCATCCTTCCTCAAATTTTAAAGCAAGGATAGAAATTATCCTATTGAAAATGTTCCTGATGATACACTAGGTGTATCATATTGTACTCAGCCAAAAGGTTGGATGGATAAACAAGTATTTTTACAGTTTCTTAATGAGCGTAGAGCGATATAAAAAAATGTATATGGAAGGACTCGAACAATATTTCTCGACAATTGTGGAGGTCACTTAATTACAGATGAACATCAACAACAGTTGGATGATTTAAAAGTAGGACTAAAGTTTCTGCCGCCAAATTCTACTGGCTTGTGTCAACCATGTGACAGTTTTGTAATTCAGAAGATGAAAGAACGATAGGCTGCTTTATGGGATATGAAAAAGGCAGAACTACTATCCAGTCCGGAAAGGTTGAAGATAAATCTAGTAAATTTCCAAATTCTGGAAAGTGCTACTATTTGAAACTGGCTGCTCAAGTCATCCGTGAATTCAATACAATGAAAGATGAGAATAGATTATCATACGCAAGGAAAGCAATTATTCGCTGTGGTTTAGCATTAGATTTATGCGGATATTGGAGGATTGAACAGCTTTTCCCACATCTTCGAGACATCATCAAAAAAACATACAATCCACTTCAATGGTGATCCAGTAATACGTTTGGAGAGTAGTTAGAAATTTTATTAAAAATCAAAATCAACTGAACAATTCAGATTAAATTTTGATATTATAAAGCCATCAAAATTATATAAAATATTGATTTATTTAATCTATTTGTTTTGGCCTCAAATTTAAAAACAATAATTAGTGTAACTTACACTAATTGTTTAGTGAAACCAATTCCCAAGTGAGACTAATTTAACGAACCGGTGTAGAGTCCACAATAGGTCTACAGGGGACGAGGATTTTAAAGTTGTAACTGTACGTGTATTCCAAACGATTGCCTTTACTTGTGGAGTGACTCCAAAAATTGCCCTGTACCGCCTGTGAGCAAGAGACTAATTTGTTTCTCAATCTGCTTCGAGAAAGAAGCACAGACCGGATAGAATGACAAATGTATCGGGTGAAAGCAGCATAGTGGATACCGAAACAACAAGTAGATATTTCCCAGGCTCATCATTTTTTGATTTAAGTGCATGTTTTTGTGTGATGATTTATTTTTATTACACCTCAATTTCCTCTCTAGAAGTATACATAAAACGACACTTCGTATTTACTAGTCGCTATGAAACTTTTAGTAATTCAAAAATCTATTTATTCCGTTTGTACTGTAACGAATTTATAAGTTCAGACAAATATGTGAAAAGAACTTCTTTTGAGATGGAATCGTACCTGTTTTATTTGCATGTAAGTTAATAAAAAAGTTCATAGAAAATATACAAAATTGTTCCTGTAACCTCTCTACTAAAATAGCCATCAAATTTTTTTATCGCGTTACAAATATTATCTTTGATAGTTGACGTTATACATGATGGTATAGTGCGTTACGTTTCCACCTTTTCTTTGACAATTAGCAGTGTAATAACGATTTCATTTTCATGAGAATACTGCAAAATAACATTCATTAATACTTCATTGTACAAGTCGGGTTAAGCTCAAATTGATTAAAATATACAGATCATGACCGTTTCAGTCTTCGACAAAAGTTCCTTCGAATCATAGTTGTACTGTCGGTCATATATTTTCAAATTCATGTCCGACAGTACACTTGTTAATTTTTTTGCTGTCGTAAAAAGGGAGAAATAGCACCGTGCAGCTTGGTAAAGAGTTGAAAAATTCGAATTCTTCAAGCTTGATGAAATGGGTTCGGCGAATTTCGGTTCAAAATTTAATTAGATTTTATATATTCCTGCCAATAACCAATTTCTTTTATTAAATGTATGGAAATTCGCGTTTAAAAATATTTTTTAGATATTTATTTAGCCAAAATCCGGTGAACTACGATGGCAAAGTTTCGCGAATTTCGACAAATTCGCCGTTTCATATTGCCGAATTTCGTAGTAAATTTTAATTTAATTTTATAAGTACTCCAGATTTTCTATGAAGAATGGGTTTCAGATTGGAAATTCGGGAGAGTTTCTAAATTAAAATAAAAATTACATTAGAAATTCGCCGACTCCAAATAAAAAATTCGGATTTTTCTGCAAACCAGGATGTCGATTGTTTGAAACGGTAGTAACGACCAGATTATTAGTCTCGCTTGGTATGTGCAAACATATTAAATCTCAATCGTTCTAACCGTTTATATGAAATATGTGTATTTCACTTGATTTCATTCTGTCAGTTATACAAAAAAAAATTTATTTACTTTATACGTAACAGCAAGGAATCAATGCTCTCTTCAAATGTTGAATTTTATTGTTAGTCGCTCCTGAAAGAAGCACAACCATTCTGCATAAGACATCACAAATAAAGAACATGTTATGATATAATTTTATGACAATGAATGTAGTTGTCTGTGCCTTGGAATGTTTTTCTAAAGAACATTAAAATTTAGTAAAGTCCATGGACGTTATGCATAACCTACAGTACAATTCTAATTTTAATTTAAAATGAACTGTTTCAGTTCGTCACAATAATAATTATTTTATATTGACGTTACTTTAGATATAAATCAAATACGTTGTGTATTTATTATCGCTGAAATTTAAAAAATATGAACCATTAATACTTTCAAACAGAACAGTTTTAATGATATCAAAAATAAAATAATTTGTCATATTGACGAAGACCGTTCTATTTCAGAACGTTTGTAGTGAAGGGTACTTGTATTTATGCCGCAAACTTCAACTTTCAATACATTTCTTAATCCTCCCACTCCCAACTCTTCCCGCCATGTCAGAAAAACTAACCGATTCGACGAGGGCGGTCTCCCTCCTTCGCAAAAAAATAATGCTGGGGGATCGACCTAGAAGAGGAGAACCCGAAAGAAATTTGGGAGTCGGACCCATATTTATGCATCACGAAATGGGAAACTCCAGTACGAAGGTCAACAAACTCAAGCATGAATTTGCTGATGGTTGTAAGTTAAATTTCATTCAATTTGTTTGAAATTATTCTTTTAACACGTGTACAGGATATATCCTAACCTACTGTTCAGCTGATG
>JAULBU010039140.1:0-14844 GCA_032358235.1 Odonthalia washingtoniensis | reverse complement strand
ATGATATATGGACGCGACTAACGCTATCATTGTTCTACAATGACATGGAGGAAGGGTCGCTGTCAATGACGCAGTACGCCCGTTGGCTGGTGGATATAACGTCAATATCCTTGACGATTCTCGAGGCGTCTATACGAACGAATGAGATGTTACTATGCCTGCCAAGAAGTTTGCATAAATCGCAACTATCATTACTGAAAATCGCGAAGGAGGACGCCTTGTTTTTAGCTCAGTATGCCGTTTTGAATGGGTTCGACATCCATTCAGACCTCAAGTTGTCGCAGGCGGCGCGTCGCCTCGTCGACTTCCTCCAGTCGTGCACGGTACCCGATGGCACCATCACCGTTGCTGTCACTGCCATCTGGTCTTACATGCTCAGCTGCAGACAAGCGTGGACCTCCTGCAAGAGACGATGTATAGCCATACCGCCGCATTTCGAACCTGTCGCCAACCATTTGATCAGAGATGAAAGCATCACCTCCCTCATCAACACAAAGAAGCTGCTCGATAATCTCCTTTGCGATAACCACAGCGCGTACGAACGTGCCGGGAAGACTTTCCACCAGGTTGCGACCAGATCGTGCGCCGTTCTAGACCACATTAGGAACATGACGGATGGGAATCAAGTCCCGATCTGTACGTGCGGTAGGAAGGGCCATCTACCACCTCAATGTACTTTTAAATCTCACATTAAATCTCACATGTAAAAAGAACGTTTTAGTACATGTGTATGTTCCTATTAAAAGTAATAATAATAGTCGCCCATCACAAAATATAAATTAAAATAGCTCATGCCCCCTCCTCAACACCCTTTGTCTTCCGAAAACGCACCAATACCAACAAATCCCAAGCCAGAACACTTCATTATCATGCCCGTAGATTACAAATTAGGGTCTTTACGCCATCTATTCGATTAGTTCATCTGAAGCCACTGACGAGCAAACCGCCAGAGTCCTCGCCGGCCGCCGGAAAGAAGAAATCGGCGTCGTCGGACAATGCGAACGGAATGGAGACATTTTTCGAGAAACCGTCCTCTTCTTTCGCAGCTGCCGGGAACGCACACGTACTGAAACGCGATGAGTGTCGGAGGGCTACAGCGAGCGATAAATTTGGAGGCTGCCCCACAGTCCATGATGCCGAAGGGGATTGCGGGACATATGTACAGCGTGAATTTAATCGAGAAGCAGAAGATGAAGGTATACTATCGGGGGATGCGGGATGGGAAGTTTCGAAGTTATGTAGAGAAATAGAGAGCCAAGCGGATGAATACGGACGCGGAGTTGATACGTTTATTGGAAGTACGGTTGGATTCATCTATGTATAGGACGGGATTTATTAAGACTCTGATCCAGGCTAGGCAATTGATCTTTCATTTGCATATCAAAGTCAACGGTAGCGTCGTGCATCAGAAAGGTTTCGCCATGACCAAAGATGACGTACTGGCAGTGCTCGAAGAATTCCTGAGCAAGGCGTTTGAGACTCAGTGGACATGTGCCAAGCTCAGGTCACTGGTGAACACCAGGTAGAGTTGGCTGTTAAGCGCCAAGAATGGAACTAACGCTGCTGGAATGATGCTATGGATTGAAATCGACAGGCAGGGATTGCCGGCCGCTCTGGTCAGACCGTCTAGTGATGAAGAACTTGGGTTGTTACGAAATTGTTGTTCGTTTCTAGTTATTCGACATGTGAACGTGGACCCTCACTGCGCGATGAGATGCTATCGGTACAAAGAAAATAGAAAGGTAATTACTATTATTATTGTTTAGGTAAAAAAGATACACCACAACCACAGGAATGTTCAGAATTTGGGTTGTTAATTATGGAAACGAGGAGCTTATCATCTCTCATGTAAGTCAACCGTAGATCCGGATAAGTAGTTACAGGAGATGCTGTGGATGATTGTATGAATGCCCGAATTGTCGATAATTATGTCATCTTCGCCTTTCGCCAGCGCCAAGTCGTGGTCCTCAAGGTGGAAGGCGTATTTAAATCCCTAGCAGACTGCCCTGTCCACCGTAACGCTACCTTCTTCTTTCCTTGATTCTTCAGTTTACTCAGTCGATTCACACACGCCGCCGAGACGTCCAATGTCGCCGTCCCCTGTGATGCGCAGAACGTGCGTTTCAGTTGCTGTTGTCGGAGTAATGTTGTTGCATGGTTCCGTAGTGAACGGAATAAGATTATTGAGTTGGACATTTTTGTGCAAACGTTGTTCACAAAATGTTGTTTGTTTGTTGTTAGCAGTCCAGTCATCAATATCAACTGCACGTGTGACGTACTTGATGTTAAAGAAAAAGAGTTCCTTTCGCCCGTACACATGTGCAGTAGTATAACCTTTACAGTAATATGCACTGTAAAGACGAAGCGGTGCAAACATTAAAATCTGCGCAATCGATTGGAATCGGATGCATCGACCAACCATCCACCCGTATCAACAACGACCGAATTAGTACCCAATATTCCGGCCCTATCAAATCGGATTCACAACATGTTGCCATCTTCATCTCCGACATGCACGAAATTAATAAGCGCTTTGTCGTCGACATTAGCAAAGAGACAGCGTCAACAATTGGCGGTATTGACAACGGTTAAGAAACTGTCGGATATGTCGGGCTCACAGTTTGCAGCCCCTTCTCATGTTAGTTCGTCAACGCAAGTCACTGAAATCGCCCAAGATATTTCAAGTTTTTACGCCTCACCTCGTATGTTTTTGTTTTATGTTTTATGTTTATGTTACGTTATGCTTTCTTTATGGTGTCTACTTATGGCATCAATTCTTAGACGGTCAGTTTGACTTTCTCAGTTCAGAACTGAGCACGTATACACTCTCGAATAAAGTACTTTTGAATATATGTTTTTATTCATGAGGTACAGAGATGTGCTCAGTTCGGTGCTGAGTTTTTTGAAAAACTGAGCAGCGAACTGAGCACATCATATGACGAGGGTTCAAAAAAAAAATAGAAAAAAGGGTGATAATTCAGAACCAATGAACAATTTCGAAAATGGAGGGGGAACCTTATGTGACATTCATTTTGACAGAATGTGGCGGGAGTTGGTGGAAACATGTAAACATAACGTGCAGTTCGGCTGTAATGCATAGGCAACGGATAAGTTTTTTTCAATTTTATAGTCTGGAATATTGTAAATTTTGAAAACAGAGTTGGTACGTTACCCTGTGACAGTTGAAATCAGACAGATGTGACGACCGTCGCTGGTTCCATCGATACATCCTCATCCGTACCGGTTTGGAATTCCTGAATGGCGATTGTTGCGATGGTTTGGTGGAAATATCTTCGCAAAACCACCGAACAGGTACAAATTTTTTTCTCTCTCTGCAATAGACCAACTAACGGTGATGGCGGTATGTCAATTTTGGATCGAGGAAGATTCCTTGATCTGTTTTCTTCCAAATCAGTAAATTAACCCGCAACATTTTCGTGTGTCAAATGGTGAGTGTACATGGATATAAATGGAATATACAGGACTGGAAGAGACTGTGACAGGATAGAGTAATATAAGAAGAGACGCAGAGATACTCGGTTGCTTTTAATGTTTTAGAACAGGCTTCGAATAGTTTCTTAAATACACTTAGTGAGAATATCATACTAAGTAATGTAGTATGAGTGATAGGCTCTTTCATGTCAAGAGATGAACGCACCAACTACTAAATAATCATATGACATATATAGTCATTGCATATGAGACACGAAATATGTACACGTGTTGTGATGAACACTCTTATTATATAATAATCATATAATAGTTTCCACCAAAATATCGATAGTACATGTACGGAGAAGAGGCTGACCAGTCGGCAGGGGCTTGTTCAGGGAGACGAAACAATGGAAAGCGCAAATTGTTGACAGGAGGAAAGGGAGCATTTTGACCTGAGGGAAACCTAGGATATAGCCGACAACGGGGAATCGAGTGGAGAAAACTGTTTCGGATATCGTACAACAAAGTTGATGAGAATTTTAATGGAATGTGGATCGAAACCATGGGACCTTCCTTTAAAACATACCAACTTTCCGCAAAATTGTAAAAATTGCAATGGGCCCGTGGGTGATTGTGCCGAATATAATGAATTAGATGAGAACCGTACTCCCGGTAGTGGGAAGAAGAATAAAGAAGCAGAAAGGTTCATTAATGTGGAAAGAGAAGGAAGGAAAGGAGATTTTATTTAGACAAGATCTGTAGCATAATTTTCACGATGGCAGGCATGTAGACCTCGTCATGATACAGGAGTAATACTGATACGGAAGAAAATAGACTTCAATCTGATGAGATGAAAAGTAATCAGACGAACAAGACGAGCATATACCGATTTGTGGGATCCCTGGTAATGTATAACGGACGGAAGAAATATTAAATGGAACGATGAAGATGTAATCGGTGGACGATATGGAAATAAATAGGAACATAGGAAATAGATTCATTGGAAAAGAAACATTTGATCTGTCGAATTCAGGAAGAGATAAGTCTGAAATTCGGACGAAAAAAGAAAATGTACGTTAAATGGATCGAAGGGACAGGAAGAAAGCGAAAAAGACACCAATTCCTGTTACGGAAACAATTATGAATCGTGCAGAGCTGAAAAAAATAGGTTTGGAGAAGATAGGCGATGGCTTGGGATGCACATGGGAGGAATCCAATGACTGCGGTAGATATCCAGAACTGGAAAAGCAGAGCCAACAAGTTGATGGGAGAACAGTACTGAAATGTATTCCAAAAATAGTAAATAAAAAAGTTACGAATAACTGTATGGGACTCCAAATGGTGCAGCGGTTCGTGATTAAGGAGCGGGAGATGTTAGTGAAGATGGGATGGGACCGTGTAAGAAAGTGAGGAAGGTGATCATGGCTAGATCAAGTGATTCGAATAACCGCAAGAAGAGTAATTTTATAGAATCTGATGAGAAGAGAAGTGGGCACCAGTGGACGGGAAAGGAAGGTTTAGTACCTTCCCGGGTGTGGGAATCCCAAACTCAGAAACTTGTCCAAACAGACGATACATTATGGAGTGGTATAGAGAAGTTTTGTATTGAGGTACATGGAATGAATCGGTCAAAAGTTGCATTCGATGTCAATGAACTTCATCGTTTGCAAGTGAATATCAACATTGGAATTCTTGCTACATGTAAGTATAGGCCATTAACCGTACTGGAAATGAGCAGATACATGCACTTGTGAAAATCGCACATGCGATCTATCAAAGCAGGAAAAGGAAGGAGAAAAAAGTAACCCTGGAATCTGAATTACCTTTCGGTATGTTGAGGATGCCGATATTCTGTCAAAACTTCCGAAATTCGGTGAGGTTAACGAAAATGGTGGTATTAAAATACCGCGTAGGACTAAACTGAAAACGGCATTAGCAGCGGTGGGGGAGGTCTAAGGGAAACGGAAGAAAGTCCATTCGTGTGGTATTCTGATGGAACTCCAGTCACAAGAACAACAGTAATACCGAATCGGAATGGACCCGGGGATAGGGGACGGATTACGGATTTCGATTATATTCCTATGAATAATGGTACTACAAACGAATCGACCAGTACGAATGGAAGTGTAGGAAATGTCACACCAAGCATAAATTTCAGGAGATTAACGGATGTGGAAGATATTAATACCGCTGGGACAGATAAAGCTACTGCGAGAAGTGATGACCAACCTCCGTAAGGTATCAAGTAAATTAAAAGAAGGAATCGGGTATAAATAATGAATTTAACATGAACCAATCGATAAATGGAATCCGTATGGAAATGAGACATGTGAATAATGATATTTATCACTTCAACCTGGAACAAAAAAATGGAAGTATCGAACGAATGAGCGTAGCTTTACAGTTTATACTGAAAGGAATTGAGTCGTATGAAAATCTTGTAAAGTTAATAACAAAGGAAAGTATTCCATAAGTTGAGTATATGGCAGATCTTATGTGTTTTTGTAGCGATCGGAAAGTTGTGGTAATATGACAAATGTTAACTTTTCTGTCTTCAGCAACTAAGTGGAAGTTGTTACGTGTTTGCATACGGATTGGAAATTTATGCTAGCATAATATATACGAAATTTGATATCTTAAGTAACCGAGAATAAAATACGTTTTGATTGTTTATCACATTAATTTTCATGAAGAATCATTTGTTGAAAAGATTACACATACTGATTGGTAGAGAAATAAGTTTATCTGTTGTTATAATGTCTTCCTACATGATTATGTCCTGCAATATTCGTAAATAGCCCTTCGGATATATTTAGAAGTTGATTATTGATTATATGAAAAAAGTTCGGTATTTCAGCTACGTCGCGTGTTGCTGAGAAGGGGGAACGACGATGGAAAGCTGTTTGCTAATTTGTATTACTTGAAACAAGGGTGAAAATTCCACTATTCTCAACCGAATTGGATTATGTCTTTTGCAATTTTTTTGTATGTCGTGTGGAATCTAAATTTGTAAAATTATAAACAGATGCGCGGTTTGTATATACTCAGGTTACGACAGATTTGGATAATTTTAATGGAAATGAAAGAAAATAATTAGACGATTATTGTGCAATTATCGGGATATAGATGTTACTGGGGAATACCTTTCTTTTTGATACCTTTCCTGTATTTTTTCTACCTGTATTTGACGGAAAATGATATCTGTATTGCAACGTGGTACGGTGGGAAGCAAATCGGAAATTAATACAGATTATGTAATCGTTACATTTTTTAAACACAGAATGGAATCATGTTTTTTAAAAACCGAATGGAATGAAATGACAATGTAGAATGGGAGTTTTTTATTCCATTGATGTTACAACTTGAGTGTTCCCTTTTCGGAAATGGCGCTCGTTTCAGATTCTTGAATGTAAAAGATCGATTCAATTGACTTACAAAGGGCGACGTTCTTTATCAAATTGAATAAGTCTCTCTGTAGTCTGAAGTGTTCGCCCGGATCGGTAAAGGGAAGATCACGCAACATGAACCGTTCGGCTTCATCATCAAAGTTTGTCCTGACATGTCTCCGACATTCGTTAATTTTCCAATCCATTTCAATTTCTCCATGCCATGAGAGCCATGCGAAATTCTAAAATGCAACACAGTGTGTTGAATTTTAGTATTTCGCTTGTAATAGTCTGTTTAGAACTGATGTGGTAACAACGGAACCTTCCCTTTGAACTACCTGGTTCATATGAATTAAGATGTTGTGTTTTATCGCACAAGTGTTAGATATCTTAATTGTTTCGTTGAATTTCCATCGACGGTTCTCTCTTCGCAAGATTTCATAGCGAGAAGGAAAAATCCCGAACAATCGCTCCACATCCTTCCGTACGGATTATTGGTTGAATGTATAGTTACTGGCGTCTGTATCTTCTGTTCGACCTATTTATTTCGCAAACAGAGGCCAGTGGGGGTATATGCTATCTGCCAGTAGGTAGAGAGTGTGATGTGATGTTCAATTCTGACCATTATTGAATCCTTCTGTAACGGTTATGAAAAACGTTTCAGAGAATATGCTCTTGAAAAGTGGGACTTTTCTATAAAAATCGCGTTGTTGTGGGTACCGGGACGTCCGATAACCGCGACCAGCAATACATACTGTGATCAGGCCAACCCTCACATTGCACAGTGGCACTTTTTGAATCCCTACTGTTCAGGTATTGTCCCTTGAAAGTACCTATGCAGTTCTTCCATGTATATTTCATGTCGTCAACAAACCCTATATATCCTGGAAATATAACTTTCTCGTATTCATTCTGACTATGCATCATTTTCAAAACGGATGGGAATCTATTGAAAAATCAACCACCATATATCTCCATTGTGTCGATAACAAATTGTGGAAAGTATTTCAGAACGGATTACTCTGGACGTGTACACCACATCATCCAGACTATCAGGTGATGTACCTGTGCAGAGAATGCGGAGACATGACAGAATTTTCAAATCAGTTGGTATGCATTTATTACCAAATACTTTTGTTCGTTGTTTCCAGAATTCCATTCGGTGTGCCAAAAAGTCGGAGCAGAGTCGGAAGTATAGAATTCGAAGAACTGAGAACCGACCGCTGAGTTTTTAATCTGGAAATGTCGGATCAACATCAACGTAATCCTTGATCCATGATGATTTTCGTCTTCGAGAATGCTTTGAACCAGTCACGCTCCCCATTTGGCCACTATTCACTGCAAGTTTCGATCGGTTTGTAGTCATTACTATCTGGGAAGCAGAAAAAGCTACATTATTTTGTTCCTACAAACTTAGAAACATCACTTTCATTCTCATTGTTCCCTTTTTATTTTTGGCAATCAACCTTTTTATATGGGACGACATCATATTCCGAAACGGATATTATAGTTAATGGTTTTGGCAGATACGGTATTACGAACTTGCAAGTCATATTTGGTTGAAAATCGTATACGAAGTTGGTAGTACCAATTAGGAATGTAGTAAATCAAATCTGATTTGATTTGATTGAAGAACTCATACGCTGTCTGTGATACCAATTCGGAATGTAGTGACTTATATATTAAATGAACAGAGATGTTGACATGATTGTAAATCACATAATAGTATTATAATACCAGATCGAAATAACTTCTGAAAAAATTAACTGACCAGTTACCTTTTCATAAGACAGTAACTGAAAGGATAATATAACAGGTGTACTGTAACAAAATGTTCCTATTTGTCGGATGAAATTATAAATGATAGTAAACAAAAGGATATTAAAAATAATGTGGAAATTAATTGAATACGTCAACTTGGTATGACATAAGTGAATGCCATGATCCACGTTATATTGTATATGTTTACAAAAAACAGTCTCGCGCCATGATATTACCACTGTGAACAACGCACGAAAACCTTCTAGTACTTCCTTCCAATTGGTATTTGACTCATGAAGATACGATAAAAAACGAGGAAGTATTACCTTGTTTCACGTCATGAACATGTTTCTGCAGAATAATCCAACAACGCCAACACCATGATTTATTTTCTTCCCGTTGCCTCCCACCAGTAGATACAAATTTACAATGCGTATTGAGAAGTTATTGCCATACTTTTAAACAGTTTTCACCTCCATTCAAAGCGAAAATACTTAAAACTGTTAGGATTACATTATTACCGTACGGTTAACACATTTTCCACAAAATTTCCTAACTTGAGTAGGTGATCTTAAACAACTGCATGGTTATAGGTACTCATACAATATTACTGAATAACGGAATAAAAAATCGCATTTACTTCGATTTTCTCATCACAACAAAAGAAACAACAACAACAACAACAAATAATCCAGACCACATCAAAAACAACAACTAAAATATATCACTGAATTTATACGTCAGTCACAGCCTTCTGCATTGGGTGGTGGTTGCGGTGATTGAGGAGACAGACGGTGCACTGATGGAGTTGGAATCGGAGTTACTTCTATTCCGAAATGGCCAACAAATTCTGTACTTTGATTTGTTGCCTGGATTATATCGATTCTTGACTTCCTGACGTAGTTAGCAGTCATATCAGTCATATGTATCAATGATCCATGAATCGTTGTTAGCGCATTTCTGTAAGATGTCAGCATCACATCTGATTATGCAACATGAGAAGGTTATTCTGCTGCTACTTCTCTTGCATTTAATAAATTCGCAGTTAAACGCCGTATATCTTCAGTATCCCGAATATTTTTGCCTGTAGGAACGTCGAGTTTCGTTTCCAAATATACTTTCTCCTTTTTTACAGTGTCCAGGAATGCATAAAATTCTTAATTTCTACTTATTACAGCGTCAATATTGCCGTTATTTACTACCCATTTCCGAAAGGTACTGAAGAATGTCTCAGCACTGTGCGGTAGAACGTATTAAGTAGAACGTATTACATAATATTGGTTGTAATACATAGCACATATTCGCGAACAAACCTTCTGTATCGGAAAATACTTTATCTCTTATCTGCTCCTAATCAAAATTAAACTCAATTATCTTATCGTAGCAAGCAGGCTGGTAATCCATTTCAACCTTTGGTCGTGCTAAATATCCATATTTGACTGGGAGCTCTTGCACGACAGAACCACAACCTTGCATAGAATGGGATTCCAAGAAAGGAACTTTGACCGCTGAAAATATACTAAAACACAATCCCACTAGATAATTAACGGGTATGTTATATTCCCTTTCTTCCAATTTTCGTGAGCCATAAATTTCTGCACCGTCCCGATCGTAGTACAAAAAAGGTTTCATCATACCCCTTTCCAGAGAACTCCAATCTACCTCTTGCGTTCGTCTTATAGCTTACAATACCTTCTTCAGGCTGAAGTCTTAGTTGAAGAACATTTCAATTAAATACCTATCGGTGCACACACTCAACAGATCTGCTGACCGCGGTGCTAAAATTCCACGGCCTTGACTGTCGGTCAACCTTCGAACTCCATGTTTGGAAACTTAAATTACATAGCTGAACACATGAATGAAAGTAGCAATAAAGATTTTCGAATATTATTCCTAAAACTCATTGGGGAAACAGCTCTTTAAACACATCGTTTCAATACTGGGAAACACGGAAATGTTACATGGGCAGTGATGGTGAGGGAGCCTATATCAAGGCAGAAACGTCCATTCTCCGTACGGCAATAGGAACTTCCATATACTAATTTGGATAGTATTCCTTCCCTATTTCAAATACTCTGACATCATGACATCCGAGTAGCACATGACTTACTACATTGGCGCCTGCATTACGTAAATCAGTTGCATTAGCCGTCGTCACTCTCTGTAATAGGTTTTCAATCTCAGCATCCTCTTCCCAGAATTGCCTGTCCGAAAACATGATCAAATTGGATATTGGACATCGTAAAATGCTTGTTTTATCTTCGAATGTTTCTCATGCTTCCCGCTTCGTATGAATTTGAGCCATGAGCTCAATAAAGTTTCTTTGATATTCCACTTCTACTGGGCACCTTACCAAAATAGTATCACATGGCTTCATCGCATCGCAACCCAAGGTTGCAATTCCAGTATGTGCCCATCTAAATTTCCATCTGATTTGTCTCGACATTTTTTCCATTACTTGACTACCCATTTCCTAGCGGTTCATTACGCATTTTCTCATATCGCAACCCGTCGAATAACGCCTGATCAACACAGTTCTCAATGTAAATATTAACTGAATACAGTGGGTTTCTCTACTCCCATTTCTTATTTAGTTCAACATGTGTTCCTAGATCATATTACTGTGCATAAAATGTGCTTGTTTCTTGAAAATTACCTTAAACGGATCACCAATTGTTACAACTGTTGCAGGAGAACGTTTCATATCTGGAGCGAAATAAGTCGGACCAAGCTCAGTACCAAGGTTTGTCGGAGATGCAATGTGATATGCACGTGGAACTGGCACAATTCCCTGCTAGGTAACTCTCGGAATTATTGATGTCTGCAATGTTGCTGTGACATACAGATGACGACCACCACTACTATATCTAATCGTGACACTTCTTGTTGAGTATTCGTTGCTGTTGACAGTATTTCCTCACGGGATAGATAATTTCCAATATTGGTATTGACCATAAAAATGTTAATTTGTTAATATATATTTCGTTTCCTATAAGGTCATCGAAGTATTTTCCGTACTGTATGTTCTCTGTACACAGACAATAATCGATTAAATTTTTGCAGAGGTAGAATTAATAAATATTCATAACCGAACAGGAATGGTTGAAAACTTACTTGACATAAATTTAACACGTTTCGTTTCTCCTGCAACCATATCATCCGATTCGTTATTTATAACATCCGTTCGTTTCGATTATTTCTCTCGCCGTTCATTTAGTTCGGGGTCAGATGCATTCAGTTCGGTTCTTTCTTTGCTAGAAACAGCGGCAACTCGTTAAAATAGCGCAATGGAAACGTATTTCGTATATTTCAATGACAACGGTCATATGCTGTGATATCCAAAAAAATTCGTTCCGGTATGTGTTGTAATCTCGTTACACAAATGTGAAATTACTTGTCCATTCAAAAAATTCAAATCAGCATACTATTTATTTTCGATTTTACATCAGCTCACATTTCAGATCGCACGGTTAAAATAATAGAAATATTCAGATATTTTCGCAAGACTTGTCACAATATGATATATCACAAATAAAAAAATATGTACTTTCTAAAATCATAATTTCGATTAATTTTCTACATTTCCAAACTGTTCCGAGTATTCCATATCATATCACGTTCAACATACACGTAATATCACCTATCATCTCAATTTCCACACCAGCTCTCCCAGACTCGTTTCATTGCATACATGATTACAAATAAAGCAACGATCCATTCCGATTAGTACATTTCAAAAATTTCCCACATTTCTGTAGAACACAAATTTAGAATTAAACATACTCGAAAGTTATTAGTTGTTGTACATATAAGTGTACAGCACTTTAATAAATTTTTGCATCATCCATGGTGCAACATACAAACCGTACGGTCACACCCAACTATCTTGGTATAATCAACAGATTCTACATTATCATAGTTTTGATACCAACTGTCTAAAATAGTTAACTTCCCATTGGTTATCTACCACATCATTTATATATACCGTTTCGGATCTTTTTCATCATTCATGCAAATTCTACATTTCATATTGAACTGTACAAGACCCTTTTCACGTGCTTCTTTATGCATCACCAGCTCATTTTCCAAATTAATCCGTTCGGCTTCATCAATCAGTTCACATTTCCCAAGAAGGACAGTACCAGTCCTATTGACTCCAGTCAAAATACCACCAGAACCTTTACGACTTTCAAAGATACGACCAATCAGGGTTTCTGAATTTTCAACACCATTAGTCTTTATATCTTGATCTATTTTTATCACTGTATTATGCATACTGATAACAGCATCCGCAATTACGGCAGTTTAATCCTTTGAACCATAGCGTACAACAGTATATAATGGTTTATATCTTGTTTCAACAGTTGAAAGAAAACCAGAACTTCCTTTGGTATGGTATCATGTCTTTTACTCAAAAGATTCGTTCCAACACCCTGTAATATAACAGTCGGTTCAAAAATATTGGCCACTTCGGATAATTTCCAGGTAGTACATTATATCCCGCGTGCACTCAGATGGCTAAATGGTATATCCTTCACTGTGTACTAAATCAACTTCCGACCGGAATATTTCGATGACGCCCAATACGACATTGACGACCACCGCCACACCGAAGGCCTAGGGTGAGAAAAACTACACGAAGCAGGTGCGTATAAGACTTAGGAGAAACCGTACTAAACAAAACGAATACAGACAGCCAGTATAAGACGATACCTTACTGTACCATCAAGCCAAACCACACACACTTGAAGTTAACCCTACATTTTACACTTGGCTGTTTGCACTTCCACGTTTCGCTATTTTGAGACCTGACCTGCACTGTACTCGTATGACTTAGATATCAATCACTGTATTGTTTTTACAGCTAATAATGGTTCACACAATTACTTATTGAATTCCAGCCCCGTCGGTAACAAAAACCATAGGGTATACATACCAGCAGCGGAGGAAATGAGAATTGAATAAAAAATAGACACATTTACGACTTTCACATTATAATAATGGAATAGTATCTCAAATGACACACCCAGAGTGGATAACAAAAGTAACTCCATAACATCCCTACGGCCGAAAAACACTCTTCAATAGAGCAATAGAAATCGAACCGATTGATAGTCAGGTTTTGTTCAATCAGAAGACTAAAGAGAGGTATCAGCGTGCCTTCAAAGACCCGAGACCAGAAAGATACATCGTAGTATCAGGGACACGATTAAATCTTTCAAAAGTCGCGAACGTGCGCATATACTAACCAGAACCAACCATAGACAATAAAACCCCTCTAATTGCATATATTAATTCCTTACTGTAGCGATGTTTTACAGAATTTACCTAATAAATAATTAGCCGGATTTTACTGACAGATTCGACAATTTTTACGTCAAAGCTAAGCTGCATTCAAATGCATAAAATATTGTGGAAGACTAAAGATGAAGATGTCCGGAAATGGTGCGAGTGGATAGTAGAGGTTTCTGTGCCACTGGAAAGTTTTGATAACGACGAAGAACCTCCTAAAAAGTAAATAAAAGATCTGAACTGGGGCGTTCGTAAGATTGTATAGGGTTAGAAAGAATGAATGGATTGCAATTGAAAGAAGTGGAAACGTTCTTTTTCAAAAATTTAGTCGGACTAGAGTCGGGGATGGCATAATTAATCACGAATTGTTTCTTATATTTAGACTTGATCATGTTCAGCTGCTTTCTTGGGAATCGAAACGCATACGATGGCATGGGGAATGGGTAGAATTTCCATCTGTGGAAAGGAAAGTGGGCTCGGAGTATATGTGGAATATTTATGGAAATGAGAAGAAAAAACAGTGTCTTCGATTCCAATGTTTTTGGGCCAAAAAATGTTCATAATAATGGTGAAGGCCTTTACAAAACACGAACAAACGGTTAAGTCATGTATTGATTATTTGAAGAATACACTACTATATGAGAACATGTCTTTGCTAAAGAATATTATAGTAAATGAGATTGGATAGGATTCAAAACGCAAAAAGTTATGCATTGTGCCAACGAAGTGGCAGAATATTTAAAATTTGGTTTTTTATCACATCACGTCTAACAGCGATGTTATTCACAGTGTGAAATATTGTTTGTTTCGAGTGAATATGATGACAGATAATAAAGAAGGTGTTGCCCGTAGATTCACGGGGTATGGTAGGAAGTCGTGCCATGAATGTTTGAAACCGATTCAACTAGTGCAGAATTTCACGGACAACGTGGCGAAGCTAAACGAGGGTATACATACAGCCCTTACAGAG
>JAULBU010039139.1:0-34898 GCA_032358235.1 Odonthalia washingtoniensis | reverse complement strand
TAGCTCGGAAGGATCTACTGTTTATATTACGGCTTCCCCGTGTTTCGAGTGTTCTAAACTAATCATCCAATCGGGAATCAAAAGAGTAGTTTTTAAAGATGTTTATAGAAAAACGGAATCACTCGGTTTCTTGTTTCAAGCCGGGATTGAAGTCGTCAGAATAGGAAAATTAAATTAGAAATATACAGTAAATTATGGAAAAAGAAGTTAAGAAAGAAAAGAACATTCAGGTACTTGCAGATGAATTCATTTTATTAAAAGGTGCACGCAAATTTGAGTTTGAAAAAATCACAGCGCAACTCATTGGTCAAACACACGACACTGTCTTAGAAATTAACTTAAATGCATTTGTCAACAACTTAAATGTGTATCGAAGTTTCTTGAAAAAAGATTGTGGCGTAGTTGCGATGGTAAAAGCGTTTTCGTATGGTAATGGTGATAAAATACAGGAACTGACTTTGCGTCTATTCAGCGGAATCATGAAACAATGGTGCGATGCAAGGAGACCTCCAAGAACCTATCAATTGCGTCGAAAATTCCAACGGTGAGTACGAGTACGAATAGTTTAGAGGGAAAAGTTTCCTGTGAAGACATTCCAATATTCAGGGGAAGCAAATAGAATACATGTTTGGATATATGTGTTCGAAACCAGTAATGCATACCGCACTTGTGTCAACATTAGCGGGTGAAGAAAAATGGATCTGGTAATCAAGAGGATGACTCAGAGATAATTACGATAAGTTCGGAGCCTGTTGAGAATCCTGAAAGGGATGTTGAAGCCCATAATGGTGTTAGTGGAGATGTAGGGCGTTCAAAGTTCGGTTGTTTACAAAATTATTTATGGATTGGGACAGAAACCCGGGTTAAAGTGTTGTGGAAAAGAGGGATAAGTGAGGGAGATCGGAAATGAGAATATATGGAGGTAAAGCATTTGCAGATGTTACAACCGAGTTAGAAGTGGACTGCCAGGAGATAGAAGAACTGACTATAAATGAAAATACGGAAGACACACAAGGTAGCAGTAGGGATGACGATGGTGATTCAGTTGGATGTAATGGTGAAAGTGGTCGACGTGTCACGCGTAGTGGGAGAGGAAGGATAGAAAATGACAATGAGGAAAGAACTTTGTCTGGAAGGAGTACAGAAAGTACTGAACGTGTGAAAGGGAAAAGATGTGACTCTATACAATGGTAGTAAATGCATATAACAATACAGGCGAAAAAACAGGTGGAAGTGCACATGGCGAAATGTAGTAGTCATTACAGCGATAATAAAACATTAAGTAGGGCGTTGAAATAGTGCGTGAAGCTGTCAGTGATACGGGACATATTGTTGTATATAAAAAATGGATAAGAATCACTCACTTGCAAGTGCGGATATTGACATGGACAGAGATCGTTTCCAGTTACAGAACGGACGGGCAAAAAGACCAGCACATGGTAGCAGATTAGGACGTAAAACGGCGAGATTGTTGAAGCAGATGATAAAGAAATGGTATAATAACGAGAATTATGATCCAGGTAAAAGAATATCTGCCACAATTATGCGAAATGAATCAACAGCAATTCATCTCAGTCGGTATGATTTACCTTCAGAATACCAAATAAATGAAGAAATATCGCAGATGAGTCAGGCGGAGAAGAAAAAAGCGCAACGGGAGGCACGAAGTGAAGTAGAAAGCGGTCTAATGACAGTGACGGGTGGAGGTCGGATGGCAGAACAACATAGACATATTATTATGTCAAATAACAATGTCGCTACAACTAGTTCAGATGTTGGGCATCCGAGAATTGAAGAAGAAATAGTGATATCTGGTGGAAATGAGGAAGGTAATGGGAAGAGTAATGAGAAAATTATGACAACAAGATATCAAGATGATTTTTGTGCCGGTATGGCTGGGGAACCCAACGTGAAACGAGTACATAGTGGAACAAGGTTAGTTGCTTATTTATCCTTGGATCCTTCTAACTCGCCCGAAGATATCCCTGGTCATACCTAGGTTAAGAACGAATATTCTAATATAGAAACAGCGATGAAAACAGCGACGTCACAAAGGTTTTCGGACAATTTCTTAGTACTACACACGTACATGTCGATGCTGATGTTGCGAATACATATGTCGCTGGTGGCGGCGGATACCTTGGTCAAACTATCAATGTTGATGGCTGTATAAACAGTTTGTATCTTCTTACTTTTCAGTCTTGTGAATTATGGTAATTCAGCTATAGATTATGTTACAGCTGGTGATAATCCAGAATATTCTTCAATTGCGAGAACGCTTTATGATCTCTCATGTCACAGTTTATATTCGTATATTTGTTGTTACCTATCTTTAGTTCTTTATAATCGTGTACATGTTTATGATTGCAAGGTAATATAACCTAGAGACCATTTGCTGTCTGTCTATACATCGTAAACCATACATCTTGTAACATGCATTTGAAATCTATAATGAAAAGGAATATGCACATATTCCGATAAAACATCAGCTTCTAGTCCTCTGATGCGTCTACTTTTGCAAGATCTAAACCAATTAATAC
Source organism: Odonthalia washingtoniensis (assembly GCA_032358235.1). NCBI lineage: Eukaryota > Rhodophyta > Florideophyceae > Ceramiales > Rhodomelaceae > Odonthalia > Odonthalia washingtoniensis. The sequence goes on along the minus strand of JAULBU010039139.1, from coordinate 32,358 downwards.
CTTCATCTTTTTCATAAACTTTAAAAAGCAATGGATGTAAAACTTAATCGATTGGATTTCTTTCTGCTGCATCTACACTGCTAACGAATTACCTTCATAATCTAAATAACCTAAATCTGCATCACCAGTTTGTCCGCTATTACTACATCCAACTTCACCATTGATGTTGTTATTATTATTTCTTTGTTGTGTCAGTTGAGAATTACGGTGATGTTGTTGAATAATCGTATTTTTTCTGAAATGGACTGAGAGGGGACAGAGGTTTGAATTTTATGTTGATGAACCATACCGTCACAGAAGCAGGAATTAACGACGGTAAAATTTTATCAATGAAATTGCTGTTACCATTACGGATCCTGCTTTAAATTTACAACAAATACAATAATGTTGTATTAACTGTAATGTGAAGGAGGATCAGTAACAGAAACGGCAATTTAAATGAAAACATTTTCCTGAAAATGTCCAAACTAATGTCATTCCTTTGGTATTCTTCAACAACAAAAGCAGTCATTCACAGTATAACAAAAAGAAGGAAAAGGCGTACTTACCCCTTCTGACAACCCCTTGAGTCATACCTACTCCCAACAATTAACAGTTACGTACGAAAAACAGCGTTGCAATAACCACTGCGTGTTGAAATTATACGCATTATATGCCATGAATGCAACTATATCAACATCAACATCAATACCATCACTATCACAATCAACAAAACCACTACTACTACCGCCAACAGCCGAAAGTATGCCGAGTGCGGCATTTGTAAAATTATCAAACGGACGGTATACCTCATTGAATATAGATCAACCTTACGTACTGTCCTAATAAACATCAGTGAATCCAATCATTCACAAAGGAAATAGTGAAAAATTTATTTGTACTAGCAGTAGTGCAGGTGTCGCAAGTTGCATTGATGAAAACATTCGGTCATGTCAGTGCATTATCATTATCATTACCATCATCATCATCACCATCACCGTCAAAAATAACATCACCACAATCAAAAACACTACCACCACCAGCTGAAAGAATGCAAAATGCGGCACTCACACAATTAGGTAATTGGCGATATGCGCCAATACGTATCGATCACCGTCACGCGACACTGGAGTTACTTTGGTGTGGCTCCAAGATGAATGATCTTGGGAGGGAAGTGCCGTGTGGAGGTCAACGACTTATTGTGGGTCGTATGCGCAGCTATTTTGAAGGAATGATCGGATGGAAAATTGGTCACCTGAGTTAAGATAAGTAAATGGGGTTAAGATTTAGTAGTCATTGATAAAGAATTGAATAGAAGGGAGCGAGGGAACAACACCAACACCAAAATCAATCAAAAGATAACCACAGTTCAATAAATCATCACCCACTCCATTTTTAGTCGTCTCGTCTTCAATGTCTATCCAACCGTTACCGACACCATTCTGTGCAAACGTCTTGGCAATTACCGCTTTATGAATGATATTCTGATTGTGATACTGACTGTTAAAAATTTTATTGACATTAATTGAGATGTTTACTCCAATCATACACTACACCAGATTCCTACATCTTCATGATCTAGGTACTGACATAGGAGTAGACAAAAGTGTTCCAAAAAACAACCACTCAACATATATAACGCTGGAAGTCCTCTTCTTAGTCCTGCAAAGATACACAGACGCCTCGCTGTAAGGGTGTATCAATACTCTCCGACAACAACAAATTCAATCAACAAAGAGCTTGACTGCACGACCTTTACATCCGCAATTTTATTTTGTTCAAAGGAATAAAGTGATAAAGATCTCACCTTGCAAACCAGATATTTGAAAATAAGGTTTCCAAATAGTGATGTTTATTATCGAAACCTACTATTGGACGTTATCAACAGTAACTCTAGGAATAAAATTTTCATTTCTGGTAGCAGAAATGAATTTCAACTTCAACGATCCGGACGCTTCCACAATGATACTGAAAAATTCTGGTGATCCTGTCTTTTCATACTACACTTCAAAGTTTACGATACTATTAAAGACGACGGGAAACTTATGCGAATACACCACACAAATCAACATCGGACGATATTATCCTAAAATACTTAAGTGAAAATTTTGGTTACCATGCATGGATTGTGAATTTCAATAATTCACTCATATCTTAACTAATACTCAATCATTTCAATTTCTGAAAACAGTATTTGAAAGTTGACATCCTATAGAATAAGAAGGTCATTGCGATACAAAAATACATTGCGTCGACTTATATCTTGGAATGACAAAAACGATGATTGCGTTCTTTCATTGCAGAACCACACAGATCTGATGTTGTTACGTGAAATTTTTCTGCTTTCATTGCATTTCACAGTAATAACATTCTAACTACAGCATACTATTAAATACTCATCCCCGCTTACCATTACATATCCACCCCACATGCGCACACCCGAAATGAATCAAGGACTTTTTAAGAACAACACGATGTCCGCACTGTAACCTCAGGATGTACTACTCAAGGAAAGTGCCTCCAATCATCAATATGTAGCACAGTTACGACGATACACATTTTTAGCAATGTTTATTACATTTTTAAAACATAGAGACATAACATTTTAACAATATCTGTTTCATTTTCTTATCTTAACCACAATAAGTTTTATACTTCACATAAAAATCGAGTCATTTCCTCTTTCACAATGCTATTTTCTTACCAATGGTAAAATACATGCATAGCTTGACTATTTCAGCAAATATACAAAGGCGCTCAAAATCCCCAGCACTACGTGCTACATCGCAAAGGTAGTCTTTCGCAATTTTTTTCGTATCGCAATAGAACCGGAACTGTTCTTCCACTGTCCAGTTTCGGATGGTGTTCCACTTACCATCTACTACTTCTTCGACAATTACCGAACAACAATCAAATTTTTAATCGTTGCAGTTCTCCTAAATTTGCATTCCCCAGACTTCTGTCGTCGACGATATATAAATTTCTGTGCAGCATTGATACAACGCATACGAGTAAACCTCCCGATACGTTTATTTTATGCAACAGGTCCTTTTTAATCTAGTGATTACCATCCGTATTTACATCTCCATCATTTTCATCTACCTTCAAGCAATCCCCATTACATACACCATCACCATCTCCCATACCGTCCGCCTGTGTTTCGGGAAATGAATGCCTACCTTCAAATGGCGTAGTTTTTTCGGTGGAGTAAACATAAACTAGGTCATGCGAATTTTGGGGGACCGTGTAGTGTACATAGACAAGACTACAGGGAATGAATTTTTACGGATGGTAACTACGGACAAAATCTACAAAATTTGAAGAAAACAAGAATGGACCACGGACTTTGGGCATACCTATTATGTAGAATATAATGTATGAGACATACAAATTTACTCACGGACAGTGGAAAATAAATGGAAGAAATAGTCCGGGCCCACTTTCACGTGTCGGAAGATTGCACGAATTTGTAATTCAAAATATCTTTCAGGCAACGGACATTTTAGTGTATGTTTACTATATAAAAATATACAAATTTCGTAGTAAAAAGTGGATGGGCCATGCAAAACTGTCTAGAAAAATTGAAAAATTTAATGTATGTAAACTTGGCCTGCGAGTGACTTGCTTTAAATTGTCCAAAAAACAAGAATTTGTGCAAAATTTTAATATCAGAAAATGGCACGAAAAGGACATTTTGGTAGTATCGTCAATGTGTAAAATTTCAAAATTTAATTCAGTATAAATGTGTTCAAAAATGTGCCAAAAAGAAAGCGATGAAACTCGAGAAGGCACAGTACAGGAAATAGAAATTAAAACCAAATTAAGAAATAGATTTTAATCCACTTTTAAAAATGTGAACTGTATCTGAAAAATGTTCTGTGCCATGGTGATGACCACGGAGGTAGACCGGAATGATCATAAATGTTGGGAGAACCATTAAATAGCATGACCGGAAGTACAGGGAATGATTTCACGGAAGCATGGGATGCTGAAAATAGAAAGATCTTAATGTATGAATGTGAACATGAAATATTTTTCGAGCTTACGAAATATTTTTTGAGACTTATATTTATAATTTAAAAAAACCGTAGCTTGTAGAATAGGCAGAACTGAATGAAATTTATTCTGTTCTGACAGAGCTGTTTTGCTAAGGAAAAAGCAACATAAACATTTTGTATCGTCATAGATTTATCGAATTGCAGAAAACACGGGCGGGAACAGGCAGTTGTCAGTGGTGATAACGGTAATGGTTATGACCTGTCCTCAATTGAACTTGGACAGGAAATGGAAAAAGTTAAAGCTGGAGTGTTGAAAAAGTCATTGGTTATATCGCTAAGCATTCTGGAAACTCATGTGGGGAGAAAGGATTTTGAAGAAGCTATTAAGATAATTTGTGACCCTGAGTTTGATTCAAGATTATTCTCAAAGAAAGCTCCATCTGTTGATGAATGTCATAAGATTAGGAATGATATATTGAGCAAATATCGCCAATGAAACTGAAGTGTACAATGGAATAATTTAGGATTGTAGTTTGGAAATCTGGAAAATTGTATGTGTTTGTTTATTTCATTTTATTTATTATTGTATCTTGAACATATTAAACTCAATGCTTTTAAAACATAGGTCAAAATTTCGATGCGTACTTGCAATAAAAATGCCTGTTTATCTAAGTAAGTAGCTGTTATTTTAAATGAAAAGTTGTCATAGCAATGGTAAGACTAATTTTATTGAAATGACGCACATTGATTATACTAAAAATTTAAACTTTAATGGACAATGGGTCAAAGTTCAAAATACTACGGATTAAATGAACCGTTTAGTCAAGAGAATATTTTGTAAGCGGTAAAGGAGATTGGAACAATTTAATTATGATGAAGTTTTCATTTGTGAAGACTGTTGTAACGAAATCTGTGTATTGTAGTGTCCACCGCAGTGTTCAGTATGATAAAGGAGTGATGTTGAAGTAAGCGAGAAGTAGGCGGGGGACATACGGTCAGAATAGGTGTAAACCCATGTGGTGTTGCGATTTTTGCAAAAATTTAAATATTTAATTTTTGGACATGGAGTTGGAACGTTTGGAAAAATGTGAAACGGTGACCTGTTGTACAGAATTACTATGGTAACCGTTACATCATGTAACCGTTACGATAGTCTGATACTGTTTGAAACGTTAGTGTGGAATTGTATGAACACCGCAGTAAGAAAGAAATTTGAATGTCAAGTGCTTGTGCATCATTTCCTAAACCGAAAACATCAATGACGAATAGAGGGATAGTGAGAAATTTTTCGAAAAGGCCAACGAGGTAGACATTGAGATCTGCGGAACCCCCATTAAAGGCGGCAAGGATCTTCAAAACCTACAGTGATGGTGGGGATGAATCATTACGTGAACAAATTTCGAACTTCTCTAGAGAATGGGGAGTGGCACCTCGTGGACGTGGAAGAGGTAGGATCCGTGGCAGTCGTGCAAGTGGAAGAGATAGTATTGGAAGACAGAGAAGGAATGAGACAAACGAATGTTCATTAAAAAGTGGTGTAGAGAACACATATACTACCAAAAAAGACGAATAGAGAGTTGGAAATGATGAGGTAGGAAGTGATGCACAAAATTATGAAAACTGTGAGGAAATTAATAGTTCCATCAACAACCTTGGAAATGTAGAAATGGACTTAAATATAGAAGAGTTACGGAAGCTGCAGGAAGAGGTTCGACAATTAACGGCGGAGAAGTCAAGACTGACCGTTTTGATGAATAAGTACAAGGTTTCAGCGAATGAAAAAGGAGGGGAAGCGTTGAGTAAAGAGCTATCAATTAAGGCTCTTGAATCCGGAGGGAACGGAGTTGATTGTAAAAATACTGACATGAGATGAATGGTACAAAGTTTAGAGTTATTAAATCAGTGTCTTCGAAAAAGATGTCGGAAAACAACAAGAATCGTGGAAAGTATGTTGATCGGATGATCAAACAAGTACCTAATAAATAGTTGGGGAATGGACTGGCAGTTGACCTGAGAATGCTGAAGTGTGGACGTAAGGAGACCTGTGAAGTAGACCTATGTTTTGATGACGATGTAAGGAACTGGAAGAACCAAGGTGAAATTGTAACTGAGAATGGAATTAAAGTGTTACACGGAAGCATCATAGTACCAAAACCACACACTTTTCTTTGTAGCGGTAATAATATATATTTCCCCTCCATAAATTCGGAGAGAGATATTTTACGTTCGTTACGTAGAAAGGAAATGTTAGCAGGGAAAATCGTACAAGTTTTCTCGTCTGAAGAATAGGGAAATGCCGTTGTTGATGCGTTTTGTAAAGTTGGTACATTAGAGAGACGTCTGAGACGAATACTATCGGAATTCTGTAGTGGAAGGAAAAGAGCTGCAAAGGACAGATTTTTTGAAGTACTTGGTTATGGTTCACTACTGTCTCGATTCAATTTTAAATAAATTGGAGCAAAGGGAAAAGGGAAAAGGAAATAGGTACTGCCAAAAGGAAACTATTGAAAACGAGTAGATTTGGTGTTCTGGACATGTCTTGGTGGCGGACCGCGGATATTTGTTATATAAAAGTACAGTACAGCGAAAATCAGCGCGAAAGTGTACGCGATGAAGAGGGGGACGATAAGGAAAAATTAAATTTGTTCACGAATGAAATCGGTACTGCATTGTTTTATGATTTCATTGGATATATGCCTGACACCGTGGAAGGGGACACTGTAGAAGAAACTATAATGAGTATTCGTCGTGTAGATGAATAGATAAACAGCTGTGTTAACCTTCTGACTGTGAAAGAGTATCGCGGTGGTAGACGTAAGAACGAATTTAACGAAATAGTTTCGAAGTATGTGAAACTTTGAACTGAACAGTTGGTTGGCAAAATAAGAAAATTTGTAGAATCATGGGAACCCGATGAAGATGAAGTACCGGAATTCGAAGTGGGGGGGGGGAAGAAAAAAGTTTTAGAGATATGAAACGTGAAGCCACAATAATAGTTACAACGACGAGGCCTGGGAAACATTTCATTGCCGTACAAGCTGAATAGTTTCGTAAATACCTTGGTTTACAGCGTGGAATTATTCATTACTGCTATATAGCCAAAAATAGCGAGTGATTGGAAGAGTGAGTTAAAGCCTAGAAAAGAATTTGTTGAAGTACCTGTAAGAAGTACATTAATGAACGGTGACGGAAGAATAGAAGAGAACGGAAGTATACAACGAAATGAAGAAGCACAGACCATGTAATTATAAATTAAGTATACATACGCCGACATGTTATGTAGGGTCGTCGTCTTCGGCAATATTGATCCTAACCAATTTCAATGAATCCATTTCCCTGTAGAATCGATTGATGTAAAATATTTACCGTGGTCATGGAAACTGTTCAGTAAAAGAATCAATTCCGAAATTTGACCGCAACACATGTACATATGAACATATTGTGTTGAAATCTATGATATAATACCACTCTCCTGTCTCGAAAATATCGTCAACCGATGCGTTCTAGGCGCCAGGCTGGGCGTAATCGATTTCATCTGATTTAGACCAACGAAAGCATAGGCAGGTAAGGATGTTATCTACATTGTCGATTGGCGGAGTAAATTACATAAATTGTACAAAAGCCATTTCTTTCTTCTCCATATCAGTCGAAAGATTCATACGAAATAGGAGAAGGACTTTTGCTATATAGTAAAAAGGACTGTTTGCCTCACCTCCTTTAGTATGGACGACACTACTTCTTTTCTTCTTGTTCGGACCGAATTGTGTGGTTGAAAAATACGTTGTGTCTTCCGGAGATGTTGCGGAGGAGGAATGTAATTGAAAGTATTTGTAGAATGGTTATACTGTTGCAATGTAGGTAGGTGGCCACCGATGTTGTAGCCGGACTTCAGGAAAGTAGCACAGATTTCGGGGTCTGTTAAAAAGATATCGTCATCTTGAAAATATATCCTAATGAGTTCTGTGGAAAAAGTTAGACTGGTACGGGATAGTGTTTTTAATATAGGAGTAAAAACTTTTTCTGATCCTTCGTTACACAAATCAGATTTATTTCTGATAGAATCAATCTGAGCCAAAGTAACAGAAACGCTGTCGAGTACCAAATATCTAGTCGGCTGTTGAATATGTGTTGTTACAGTTTCTGATCCGGTTGATTGTTTGGTATGGATGATGTTTAATCTGCGTTTCATGAATGTTACATGATGTGAACTTTGTCGTAATGTACAAATGGTAGGTATCATGTTTTTAACGGTTTCATCCAACCGAGTTGCAATGATTTTCGAAGTAGACCTGTAAAATTGCATGAAGAATGTATTGAAGTGCTCGTATGGAGACTCATATAATATATTTAAACTCCCGAACTTCGATAGGTCTTCAAAGACATGGTCTAGGAAATGAAACTTCAATGTATGGACTCCATGTTTGCAGTGCTTCTCAAAAGTGTATAAGCATTTTGACTTGAGAAGTGAAATTCTGTCAGAAATATCCGCAATTATTTACTTCGACCAACCGAGCAACGTATTGTCGTATAGAAAATCTTACATTAAAGTTGTGTACCTTGTGTAGATATCAGAAAGAGGTGATTGTTCTTGGTAACCAGTAACTATGTTGATATATGTTTCCACGAAAGGGAAAACCATATTCAAACATTTAAAATCCTTACTTTCTAACATTTCTCGTATTGAATTGTTCAAAAAGAACCCATTAATTTGCTGTGACTTCTCCTTTGTTGAAAAGTCAACATGGAAACCCGGTGCAGAAAACAGATTTTCTATTGCACCGAGAAGTGAAAAATCGCGTAAAAAAGCTGTGCGACATGATCGAGATGGTTTACTGTGCCTCTTCTTGTCCAAGCAGTGCATGAATACGTCAAAGCTGGAGAAATATGTCATGAAACATGTTTTGATTACCTTTGTGGTTCCTAAATGAAGTTTGTGCAATGGTTCATACGTGAACATTGAGAAAAGACCGGGAACAACTAGCTGTGGATGTGTAGTACTCACAGATCCCAAGAATGGGACCCATTGAGCTATTTTCATATCTTGAACTAATTGTTGTGATTCTTTTACCAGAATGTTTTTACGTGCTGTAGATGACATTTTAGTTGCTGAATTCAATATTTCCGTAACATCATCCCTTCTACATCTTATGGGGTCGACATTTCTTGAAGCAGCTGTAACACCAGTCTTAAAATCTGTAGATGTTTCTAAACATCTTACGCAGGGACGTGTCGGAGTGAAGTTATGTAAAACACCTGACATGTCTTTGCTTTCTGGTATATCAAATCGGTATGAAACTATGACAGGGAAGAAATTACATGTTATCTAGACACGTGTGCACAGTGAGAAGCCGGAGAGTGACCTTTCTATTAATGGAGCAAGGATCATATGCATTGCCTTATGTAAAGAAATCATTTTATCATCTATACCCCTTGAAGAAGAATTCAGTAGTACGCGGTAGTCAATGACGATATGGTCGTCAGAGTCTTCGTGACTGGTGATGCTGTAATTATTACCGTCGTGGTATAAATTCGACCCTTGAAATCAAACTGGAATAGAAAGAACCAAATTATATCCGTGGTCTATGAGAAAACGTCTTAACTGCACAGAGACGTTGAGAAAATTGACATGTATAGGATATCCTACCAACTATTGTGACTTCAACGTTTCGTTGTTTTATCTGTATATATCTGCAACAGCCCTATGAATGATTTCGGCATTGTGCTCCTGTTTTGATTCCATTGAATTTTACAATTTTCATTATTCATAATCTGGGATCTTATGGACATGTACAACTCTGCAAAGAATTTGGACTGGAGAGGATGAGTAACGAAGTCACGATTGCGTTCGTTGAAGAAAGGTCTGAAAATAACCTCATTATCATTCGCTAATTCCAGTTGGCCACGTAACACTTCAATGATATATTTTCTGTACAAGAAGGACTTCCTTTTATCGTCCGACGCTGTTTTGTATGGTACCTCAATTTTTTGAAATAAGTCATGGATTTCACTCTGACCAATCTAGCCATTGAAAATTTCCATGTATCCTTTCCAATTAGTTATGTGTTGATGAACTACATGTGGTTTGAATCTGTCTGTGTGAATCAATTGAATAACAGTTCGTACAGCATCCGAACCAATTCCATCTGATAAGCGTAACAAATGCATTGCCTCAACTTTCACATCACTGTCTTCAACGGGACATTGTGTTGTATTCTATTTTCCATTCCATACTGATTTCTCATTTTTTGTGTCGGTATCTGTGGTTCATGCCATTCCGAGACATCCTGAAGTATGTCAACTTCTTCGTCAAGAATTGTGTGAAGTTGTAATTGTTGCCCATAATATGCATGATGGTCTGAACGGCTTTTCTTGTTGTACTTGTATAATGTTGAATGTCGTTTGTAATCCGTCATTACGTCTGTGGACTAGGTGCAATACCAGTTTTACATACGAAATGTTTGGTTACCATTATTGTCATAAATATCCGTTGAAGTATGCAGTCAAAACGCATTCCATGACAGTTTTATGGTGCTCGTCGTATATGTTGAAAAATCACGAATTTGACGTGATGGAAACATAAGAAGAGTCGATTTGCATTACAGACTGGAGAGAGCAGTACGGGTAAGTATATTCGTATTTTAAAATTTTATGGATATTAGTTCCGGAGATACCAACTCTATGTGGAATTGAAAATTTTGCAAAAAATTAAATATTACATGTTTTGCAAAAATCCCAACTCCACATGTAGTTGGTATCTTCAGCAGCAAAAAATTAAGCATTAATTCAACATGTTTCACATATGTATAATTATCGGAAAAATACGTATGTGTTATGTGCCACATCTCCAAACAGTGTTTGCAGTTTTTTTCAAAATATATTAAATTTGTTTCGATGATCATGACCAATGGGGTAGTACTTAGTTGGACAGGCTGGAGACATTGAAAATACATGGATGTGCATACTATTCAAAGAAAGGAAGTAGTACAAGAAGTAGTCAGTACATATTTTATTGCATTTTTAAGGTCAAGGATTGTTTATAAGAAGAGCTAAGCAAAATTAAATTATTATTGACGGAGAACGCACCCCGAGTGTATCTCATCAGCCTCTTCCACGCCCCAATCTTGCAAATCGCTATCGTCATCATTGTTCATTTCATCGGGATTGTCATCGTCATTATCGCTCTGTCCACATTAAGACAGACTACTTGAATCTTGCGATATGTTTGAAAGATTGATGTCACCTCTGAGTATGAACGACCGACCATACGCATATGAAATGAGTCTCTCAAGTTACTTTCCTGACGTACATATGATATCTAAGTCAGCGTATATCGTTCCATCTTGCTCCAGCACAAATCCAAGGCAGTGTGTACCGTTCCATCATGCTCCGGCATGTTGCACACATCCATGCCCAATAAAAATAGATTGAGGCGGAATTTCAATTAGTTCCATTTCCAAACAAATCGCTATTTGTTCTTTTCTGTTATCGATCAAAGGAACATATCTTTTGGATACTGTCTCTATCCATAGAGAGACTGGTTTGGTAGCTGTTTCAATCGTGAAATATTCGGGGGATCCTGTCTCTCTCACGTCGAATCATTCTGGCGGTGTTTCGATGAGCATCCCTTCTTCGTAAGAAGGAAACGTTCTGCTCCATTCGAAATTTCAGTCCGCCACGTACATTGATTATCTTCATCCAGCAAAGCACACATAAAACCAATCTATAAGTCCAGTGCTGCGCACCTTTCGGCCAACCAAACGTTGTCTCGATGAGTTTCAAATATATTCTCCAATACTTTTCTTGTACTATAGTAACGCCCAATCTCTTTGTTTCTATCTTATTCATCTTGCCCAGACTCTCCAGTGTTTATATTGGACTCCAATTATCCCTATTAGATTTACTGATCAACGATTGTTCTCCTGGAAATCATATCTAAATCTCATTGAAGAATTCTACAATTGTTTGTGTAGGAAATGAACTTCTTTGATAAACGCAGTCACACAGGCCTTACTAGACTCTGCTCCAATATTGAATGGATCCGATATACCATCCAGAATGCAATACTCATCACTGTCCAACTGTTGTGTTTTCCTGTAAAAAAGCTATTACATAACCCGAGTTGTCGTCGTGCACCACCTGTATCCATAGATCACCGTCCGGATAATTGGAAGTGAAATACATGAATTGTAATTGCTTGTATGCAGCCTATGTAGATGCCAAATGTCTGAGTTCCAATATCTGATTATCATTGAAAAAGATATGAGCACGATGATTTCCTGGTATTATCCCGGATCTCAACAATGTCTTCGAATCGTCAATGAATCTCGATTCACTGCTCGTAGAAGAACTTGGACCTCTTAACGAAGCTACAGATATCCTATTGAATTTAAGTGTATTATCCGCATTTTCAATATTATCCAATCCATGTGAAAGGTGGGGTCTTCGATGCAGCAACATGTGCTCAATTTTCACGACATCTCTACAACGTGCAAGTATATTCCGATAGCAGAGGCTACATTCATCTGGGTGTATAGATGGAGGTGGGGCGTTGTCAAATGCCGCAATACTCTCCTGCTGTTTACGAGCCGGCATGAACTCAGGCGAAGTGTTTGTAATTTTTGTTGATACAGATTTTCTACTGTTTTCCGTTGAGTTCTTGACACTTCTCGGTGAGAAAAGTTCTTCCAATATAGCCTTCTTTCAAATTTTCTTTGCTTGCGGTTCTATTGAAGTCTAATTTGATACGTATTTCGCAGGCGGTTCGCTGTCATCATCAATGTCAAAAACAATGAGTTCGCGTTGCTTCCGTTTCCTGATTCTTGTTGTGATTTCACGTCCTTAATACACCCACATTCCAGAAACATTGTGATTAGAATTGCCTTCCTTACCTTTGGCATGGTCTTCTTCTTCTCTGAAAATGTAACTCCATATTTTCATCACAAGTCTGTCACGTAGTGAGGCGGCACAAGTCAAAACTTTTGCGGACTTGTTTCCTTTGCTCTACTCGAATAGCTTGAGGAGATTGCAAAATATTCTGTGGATACAGTTCAATCTTGATTTTGTGTCCGGAATTACTACTTTAATCAGTTCCTTCATTGTTTTAGGAATTTTTCTTCTTCCAGGTGACATCCGCCAACATTTATTTGGCCAAGCAACTTATGAATTACATCTAGAAATGTATTACCAAAGCGATAGAACAAATTTCCGTCAAACATACCTTTACTGCGGTTTCCGAGGTAAGCTTCGACACCATCCAAAAGCAGCAGTATAGCTTCCTCTGTTCAGTTTGTGAGAATACGACTGTCTAAGTACGTAAAACCACTCTTTCCAGATTGTTGGCCAGCAGAAAACTGTTTGATTGATTTATTCGTGTCATTACACTCTTGAACCTGCACAAAAATTTTGCAAAGCGTGCATAACGTTCAAACGCCGATGTGCTTTTCATGTTCAGAAAATTTGTCCTTTCCATGTCCTACGCAATATACTTCACCGAGAATCTTCAAAGGAAGTCTTGTACTATTCACTGAACTCATCAGCATATCGAATCACGCTGCTCATCAGGTCGATAAATGACAAGTCTTTTTTTTGGTTTTTGATGAAGATATATTTCTTGTTCGACTTAGATTGATATCCTCCCAAGAAGTTATGACTTGAATATCTTTCCTCACCAACAGAGCCACTTGGATGTGACCCTTCGTCCAGTTCATCTCTGCATCCATTATACTGCTTAGTATTTGTAATGCTGCCAAACCACGGCGACCACCCACGACAACTACAGATTTACCGTTCTTTAATTCAGGCCTCCACGGACTATATCACATAATTCCGATATATTTGTATATCAACCACGGCTGATATGTTCTTCCTCAAATGTGACTGAAATCGTTCCATATCCAACCTGATATTGCTCATCTTGAAACCTTCTCACGAACTAATCTAGATGATCATTACTCACGTCCCGTAGTGGATTCTTCACAGTTCTCACCTGATTCACTTTGAACCAAATTTCTATTGTGTGGTAATTGTTGATGTTGAAGTCCTTCAGCGTCAAAGGACTGTATTATTCATCATAGTCAGCACCGTGTCTTTGAATCTCAATGACTTTCATGGCTTGACTATCCCATACGTAGATTGAAATTTTTTCAAGCATGTCACCCAGAACATTTGGATTGTCCTGCCCTGGATTGGACAAAACATAAGGATATGCAATGTTTCTATAATCTTTAGCTATTTGTACAACCTCCCCAATAATTCTATCCAAATTGTCATTATGACATCCTCCTTGCCATTGCCGAACAACTGTTTCTCCAGAACCATCCAGAACCGCTCTGACAACTGCAGTACCCACAAGAACTGGTCGCACATACAATTCTCCTCCACCACTTTTGTTGTACGTGTTCTTATGTTGAGAATTTGGACAGTACAGATGAACGGTGCCATACATAACAATACCGCTCAAAGACGTATCGTCTCCAAACGCAACTCGAAAAACGGTTTGATGAAAAGCTTTTCCTCCGTTCACGCTGAGACTACCATGCATACGCCTTTTCGGTGCTATAGATGGACTGGTTGTACTTGACGCCATTTGTTATTGAATTGCCTTTTGTGTCGCTTATTGTGATGGATGAAAGCAAAATCTTGAACTTTGGTTGATTGATGGGTTAATTAATAAGACGATAATAACGCCGTTTGTGAACAGTTGAGAGCGGATTACTTGACTGTTGAGTAACTATGAAAGTTTACTGACATTACCGTACAATATATACTAGACTAGTTTTATACATATGACTCGTCTCGATTTTCCTGTTGTTGTGATAACGTATAATTGTATGCTTCTTATGACTACGGTATAGTAGTATGGGTGTTATTATAACAGCACGCTATGCCGTTACAGTAACAACCACATCCCGTTCCATGTACTACGTGGGATGGCGTGTCTGGTGCCGGCGCATCGAAAATCCCAGGTGTAAGCTATTCCAATATTTATACATTATTTGTTCACGACCGTCTGCGTTGCAAAAATTTGCCACAGATAGTTATTTAATTTTCAGCATCAGAAAATCAAAAAATCAATTTTTTGCACGATTTCCAACTCCATATGGAGTTAGGATTTTTTGAAAAAATTAAATATTCAATTTTTTGATACAATGATGCAGTTTTTTAATTTTTTGCACAATTTTCAACTCCATACAGATTGGAATTTCTGCCAAAAATTAGTTACTTAATTTTTTGATGTATAATATTAAATATCTAATTTTTTGCACAATGTCCAACTCTATTTGGAGTTGGAAATTTTTCTTATTTTATTAATAAGTTTTTGATTACAAATAACCTTTTCATTATTTTCGACATCCCTCTATGTGGTTGTACACGACCGCTTACTTCAACGACGGCGCCCGACCATCCATAATGTTTTCCACTTCCATCACCTTTTTTCTCAACGACAACGCCCGATCATCCATCATTAATTCCACTTCCATCACCTTCTTTCCCAATAACTGAGAAGCATTTTGACGCATATTCGGATAGTTGCTTTCTTTTGTGTTTTTGGTTCAAACATATAAAGAAGCATCGAACAGAGATCTTACGAAATAAATCCTTCTTCGTCCAACTTTACTTAAAGCAAACTGGTCGATACAATTTTTATCATCATCCATTCAATTTTCAATTTTCGGACCCTACTATGTCTTCAACAAGTTGTTGCCAACAAAAATGTCCTCTACAACATCTGAATTATCATAGTTAACGGAAATCGAATTCACCCGATTCATCTCTTCGCTTTCCCAGAGAGTTTCGAATCAAATACATTCAAGGTCTAGTCCAACTACAAGAATTTAGACCTTCAAGGATATCTGAAGTGGGTTCGGTCAACTGATGATGATAATGTTCTTGCATAAATGGGGAAGCAGAAAATCAGGCAAATGGCTCGTGCAGTCCTTTCTATTCTCACATTCGCTTGCCGAGATGGCCGAATACCCGAAATGTTCAAAAACTTATTAGACTGAATGAAGACACCAACAGGGTTCCTGGTCGGTCCAACATTCTTTCACATGATCATCCAATCAACATCCAAGCGTCCAAGAAATAATCCATTCAACATGTCAACGCCATCAACGTTTGAGTGTATGCTGTACCTTTGTAGTGTTGCTCTTCTATTGCATCTTCTTGCCGGCTACAGAAAAAATACATTGGTGGACATTGAAAACTTCACTGGGAAGAGGATTGGGTTCTTCTGTCAAACTCTTTAAAGCTTGGGATCGACTTGCAAAATCATTGAACATATCACTGGTTAGTACAATGTTTTCTCCGTATATATACTACGACTATCCAACATCCACTTTCGTACCAATTTCATCCAGGCTTAAAGGTTTCTCCCTTTTAACTCAACAAGATGCCTTCACAGAAGATTGTGGCCACGTCATTGAACAATATTTGGTATACCCTATAGCTTGGAACCGCAGCAAACGGAGGATCCGGCCTACCGATACATCACAACAGACGTCTTTACAAGACTGCGCGAAATCCTCGTCAACGTTTCGATGTACGAACCGGGTTTCAATATGGAAACAACCATAGTCATGAAACGATTAATCTGCAAAGAAGGAAGTTCAGAACTCCCACAATGCTTTGCAAGAATCCCAGAATCTGTCTCAACAGCATTAAACATCGACGTTCCAGAGGTTGTCACATCTGCAGTAATCGAAGTGACTAACAATGCAATTAAGATGTTACAATCTAATCCAACATCAACTCCTTCAACTATTTTATCGTCTGCAACACTGGATGCAAAAGCAACAGCAGGTAAAGCGAAGCGAGGACTACCTCCCACCTTTAAAGATTTGAGAGGGATACCGAAAACATTAACAGTAACTGGTAATGTTACTGAACCAGCGGTGCCTTCAACAACACAGTCAGATAATTCCGAGGACGAAGAGGACGTGAAAGATGAAGATGATATTGTACCAGAAACGTCCAACAACCTATCACAAACTGGTCAACATGCTTTGGACGACTTGAGAAAATAAATAAACAAATCATTTTCTTGCTACGACTGCGGGTTCCAGGATCTTGTGGATGTTCATCAGGACCTCGACGATGAGTATATTAAAGAGAAGGCCGATATTATTCTCACTGAGCCTCCGTACATGAGGAGGTTAGTTCAAGAACGTGCAAACTAAGATCACGATCAATTCAATCATGAAGACATGGCATATTTCCTGACCTTCTGTCGAAAGGTTATGTCCAACGGGAGTCATGTCCACATTTTTGGCTCCGCATTGAAGTTTTCAAGTTGGGTTGACCTCTTCCAGTCACCATAATTTTTTAAATATGTCAAGGTAAACGAAGCAGATGACACTGATGATGACTATGACGAAGATGAACCAGAAGCAGCAGTGTTCACACTGAAATAAACTCCACTCCATTACACAAAGCAAAGAGATTACTATAATTCGGATTCCAGGTTACAAAGATTGTCTTATCTCTCTGTAGTTAAACAAGCAGGGAATTTCTGGAAGAATGGTATGGATTTTAAGTATGCAATGGAGAAACTTAACTACAAACGTGCAGGGACAATCCACAGTGTTCATACGGGGACTTTTATTGAAATGAACAATATTCCGAAAGTACCTAACAGCGAAAAATTCTACCTACCGTGACACACTGAAAAATTGGATCGACGAAGAATTCTCCGACCGGAGCAAAAATCAAGACAATGGTTGATGGATCTCATTGAGAAGATTACACAACCAGGCGATTTTGTTGTGGATCCTTACGCCGGTAAATTTTCTGTGGCAATGGCATGTATGATTCTGAGTAAGCACAGAACATTTGTTGGCTGTGATAACGATGATAAACGTTTAGAACCTACCAGGACTCCCTTTGTTGCACTCTTCGCTAGTCAATTACTGAACCCCCAGTCAGATATTGACTGCACGGATCAAGACAGGCTTCATGCCACAATATTACTGAAAGAATTTGATGGAATTGAGGTCAAAAGAAGAATGAGCGTATAGAATATTCCAGCTGGAGTTCCCATGGTTCAGAATTCCCAGAAATATCTGAGCCACTTCATTTCACAGTTCGTCGGGGATCCTTAACTATACAACAACAGTGCCGCAACACCGTGGAATAAGTGTAAAATGTCCTGGAAGTCGCTCTTGATGGAATACCAAAAGGGCCGTTGCGTGAAATAGAAGCCGGTGCTTTGGGACTGACAGTTCAGCCATCAACGATCAAGAACTGAAAGGCTGGTTTAGTGGTTTTCGCAGAGAGACCGTTCGCTGAAGGTGCAATTGTCAGCTACTACTATGGAAAATCGGTTTATGGAAATTTTGGTGGCCAGTTCTATTGCGAAATAATATGGTGAGGGTTGCTTTTCTGTAACGAAAACCAGTTCCTCAAGTACGCTGCAAATTTTACGCAAATGTTTCCGCCGCTGATTGTACAAAGAAAAGATGTTGGATCCTTGCTGCTGCTTGGTGTGTGAAAAGGTACATCAATGATTGAAACTATCTCCCCTGTGATAAATCATCCCGCACGGAAAGAGCAAAGAATCCAAGGGAACGGAATTGCATGTTCGTGCAAAACAAGAAGTTGAGAACTGATGACGCAGTAATTTCGTACCAGAATGTAGAGGTTAGGAATTTATTTCCTATTGCCAGGAGCGGAGAAATTTTCCTTGATCACGGTGACAAAAATTTTCATCATGTTGAGGCCGATTAGATCTTTTATTTCCTTTCCAGCTTTGCAATTTCAGATTTATCATACATATCTAATTCTAGACTTTTTATACACCTATTACCTTCCATTAACACCTATCTCATTTCCCAAAGGTCTTCAACTAGTTCACTTTGTCCACAATTAAAAAAAAAAAACTTGTATAAAGAACTTTTGATTTATTACGGTCCTGTTCATGTTCATCACGTTAAAAAAACTAGTTCTTTTATTCTTATGTTCACTTTATTTTATCTTAAGGTTGTCTATTTTTATGTACACTACTTTAAACACTTATCACTATAACTGAAATCAGTAAACTGATATTAATGATTTCACTATATACTGTCAATGCCATGACAGCCTCTCATGGTAAAAGTAATAATATATACGTTAGATTCTGAGAATATAACATTTACTACATTACTTGCCACATGTTTCAGCATGGTAGCCTGACATGTTACGGTACGATGACAGGTCCTCATTTTGATAATATAACATTCCAATAGCCAGTTTGATAGATTGCAAGGTGACCAACCAGACATTGCGATTACTGCAACACAACACAGACAATTCGTAAAAATAATGCTTGAACAAATTACTCCACTCACCACCCATACATGATCATGTATGGGTAGGTGGGTGGTTATAACTGTGGATACGGAGGCATCTGTAGTACAGGTGCCTCCGTTTTTACAGTGAGCTATATCGTAACGTAACATATTTCATACCCTTCCATAATTGAAGTGCGCAGGGTAGAAAATGGGTTGCGATTTTCGTTTCCCCAAGTTGGGGAAGAGAAAAACTAACAACTAACATCTGAATCTATTGAGGCATTGCAACAATTAATTCTGCCCAAATATAAAAAAGAAGAAAACCATTCACGACCCCTCGATGGCGAGGAAGTCATGTTCTGCTTCCCAACCTTCACAAGATCGCAAATGATTTCATACCTTTCCACATTCGGGGAAAACAAACACTAGCAACTAAATCAGAAAGAGTAGATAACCATTTACGACCCCGCGAGGGCCAGTAAGTCATGTTATGCTTCCCAACCTTCAAAATATGGCAAAGGATTTCCCACCTTTTCACACTTGGATAAGAAAACATTATCTACTAAAACATTAACAGCTAATAACTAATAACGCAAACGATCTCTTACCTTTCCCCACTTTTTGAGGAAGGTAGTTACGAGAATTCTTCGCATGAAAAGAAAAGGGAGACGAAATTTTACGAGAACTGATGCAAAGATTCACTTAAATAGAAATGTTTTAACCATTGGATGCACGTTATTATTATTGTTATGAAAACACTTTCACCTCTTCAAATTATCGTGAAAGTAATGTCAACTAGTGGAAGAGTTTTTATAATTTTCCCAACAACGTGTTGACAACTTGAACATGTGCCAAACATATCGAAGTTGTCACCACGTCGATGGGTACTTGAAGTCATATTCTTATAAAACCCCTTCAATTTATCATTGATTCCAGTTTACTAATGTGCATCATCTATGTGAACGTTTCCATTACATCATGTAACCGACACGATAAATTTATAATCTGTCAGGTAAATGTGAATGACTCCCTTTCAGCTCTTCAATGTAGGCATTCATGACGTACAGTACTTGAATTGATGGTGGCATTCCTGCATTCCTCTATGATATTTTTGTATTTGCTGGCGATCATACACGCACTACTGTAATCACTGTCTTCATAAAATTGGATTAAATAGTGGTAACAGCAATTACCAAAATTGTGGCCCATATTATTTTTTATGATTGATTTCCGCAACTGCACGTAACTACAAAACACTGAATGCCTGAACTTCATAAAATTACCAGTTTTTGACACTGTGAATACCCAGGGAAAAACTACGATGTTTCACTGTCCAAAATACGATTGGCTCAATGGGGACGTTCATATGGCCAAAATTTATGAATGGTTCCCGTGTACATCCACTCCCTTTCAACTGTTTGAAGAAGGCATACATTCCCGTAAACACAGACTATGCCGGTACTTGTAAGGAATTGTCGATGTAATGCACATCAATATGGTACTTCGTGTGGTAATTGTATGCTTTGATTATGTTATAATAACATTGTTGTGTGTGATCATAATATACCGTGATCATGTTATAATGGCATTGATATGTTTGATCATGTTATGCGCTGATCATGTTCTAATGACATTATCTATAGTGACATTTTTATGTGTGATCATGTTGTGTCGTGATCATGTCATAGTGACATTGTTAGGTGTGACGATGTTATCTGATAATAATGTTATACTGACATGCGGTGATGGTGAGATGCGGTGGTCATGAGATACGTAGAAGACAATAGTGAGATGATGACGAATAAATGAAAGAAGGGAACAATGTTTTAAGGAAAGAAAATAACTCTTTGTGTCGTAGGGCGACAAATAAAGTGATAAGAACAAAACGGGGGATGATGGAAATTGAAAAGAGAAACAAGAGTAGGTAGTTGTGTATAAAGGAAGGGTGATAATTCAAGTCATAACATTACAGTGGGCAGAATTTGAAAAGGTTTTATACAAATCACGAAATACAGGGTACAGTATTGTGGAGGGTGATTATAAAAGCTCATGAAAGGCAGTGTACGGTGTACCCGAGAAGAATAAATCACTACTCAATTAATGAATGAACAACTTTATCACACGATTGGAACAGCGGAAGAATCACTATTCAATTGTCGAATAAACCACTCTGTTACACTTTTTGAAAATAAAAGAACAGTCTAATTCATCAATTCGACATTTCACGACTGTGGGATTTATCACATGTGCGTATATATTTTTGAGACTGGAATCTAACTTGATTCCAGTATACATACCTCGCCAGAACAGGACGGAGAGAATAAGAAATAGGAGGTACTCAGATTTCAGATGAAGCAACTACATTCCAGCCACCGTCTCGCACCATACCCACAAGGTGAGAACAAAGAAATAAGTGGTAATGCGACCCAATACGTCTAGGCTGTCTACTCAACACCGCAATGAGCATAGATAGCCCCCACGCAATTGCTGTGTGACCGTCCCGTCCATTGCGATACCATAATCGACGAGGATATTTGATTATTCATTAGATCTACTTCCCGTAAGAATATCTAATTGAATCAGAGATTAGATCATTGACTGCACTTTAATAATTGCGCAGAACACTAACCGATGATCCCATATTGACAATAATAATCAAAACTAACAGTCCATAGAACAATTCAGGTAGACCCCCGTGGCTTAATCGACAGGAATAGTAGTCTATCTTCCAGCACAAGGTGGGAACTCCCCTAATGTCGAGAAAGAGAAGTATCCTGGAATTGGGAATCATTTTCTAATCCCAGAAGCTAGTATGAGTCTTTTCACAGAAGAAATGGTGTTCAAGGTCGGCCTCACGAAAGAACTTGTGAATAATCCCAACAATCAATAATATCATCGTAAAGTGATGTGTAACTCTATTTTATCTAGACCAATATGGCTTCTAGGAAATGTTTGGGGGCCTTAAGGCTCTTGTTCCCCAACTCAGTGCAGTTGACGGTGAAATGCTGCCCAATATCAATGTCAAGCTCTCTGAACCTCATTGACTTCTTGATTGAATGTACCGCATGCATGTTCCTTACCGCGGTGCTCATACATGATTACACGCATTCCCATCGACGAGGATGCCATTCAGTCGACGTTTCTACTATTGTGGCAGAGGAGGACTTCCAGAACGATTGTCCGTCTACCGCTCGGTGGAGTTTTGTTGATAGAGTACAAGTTATTTCGAGGTTGGAAATGTGGAGCTGTGAATCCGTAGAGGGGAGAGAAGGGGATCTGATCTATAGGGGTAGTAGCCTTAGACGGTTATTATTTTGGGCGTAAAGGTGTTTTACGCAATGTTTCTGTTGGTAGTGGGACAATGGTTTATCTTGTCGTTGAAGAAAGACTTGACCTAGAGTCTTGACCTAGAATCTTTACCCAGGACCTTGACTTAGAGGATTGATATAAAGTGGTTCAAGAGATTGAGATGGTGGATTGCGTTAAAACGTAGTGGTTGACTACACCGCAGTTTATTGTGGATATTGGATAGTGTGAAGGTGTAGGGTAAATTCAAATTGATATAATTCTCTAATTTGCCGTCGTCTGATTAGACAACAGCGAGATCGTGATATTTCAGGCTCCGATCTCATAGGTGTACACTTGTGAGATCAAAAGAACTACTGGCATCTTATTACTTGATCGTAGGATGCTGGGGGACGGGGAAATAAAAGAAAGGCAGGAATCTTTTGTTTTAGAAAAGCAAGTAAGTAAATAGGTAAGCTATGTTTGTTCAGCCGACATAGAATCCACATAGTACACAAAGTGATCAGTTGGAACTGGCAACAAGATTAATCAACTATCTCTTACTCCAGACGGAACCTTCTCGTCGAGCCCAGCTCGAACACTGTACTACACGTTTTTACTCAAAGCTTCCGCGACGAAGGCTACTGTCTACGATTCGGCTTCTTGACGTTCTCATTTTACTATAAGAATTCCATTAGCACGTTTCCATTTTCTTCTCATTTACTTTTCCCTACTTTTATACTTTACAATAATAAAATGTTTAGGTTCTACTGTTGCCAACGGAGGTATTGATATCCGGATCAAGAGGTCACCAAATTGGTATAAATACTGATTCGTGCTCGTCCGAAGGTCCGTCGCACTTCCTTCGTAGTTCTATTTTAGCCGTACGACCATTCTCGGCATACTACCGCATTTACCGACGTACCTCGATAACTGCATACTACAGTATCTGATTCATACAAGAACTCTCGAGCACGACCACCTCGCGTGGCCCACATTTTCATCACACGTGGAAGCGTACGAGCCAAGGCGTTGATTGTACACCGCCTCGCACCTGCCAATCGTCTGTTTAGGATACAGTTCTTCAATCCGGATTCCTTTTTTTCTAAACTATCTACAAAAAAATCAATCAATCAACCAAAATCAAAAATATTCAACTCGAACCAAAAGTCATAACAAAGCCATCTCACTTACTCAACCCAACAGATAACAGCTCGAATACCTTTCATGGGGATATCCTCGATACGAGCACCAACATACCTTAATTTAACGGACATCTCCCATGATCACATAACAACAACAACTTTCAGAGAATCACTTTCTTTTCCTCCTAATCCTCGCACCATATCTAACCAACCATCCTTTTTTGCATAATTTTTGCACCAATTCTCAATAAATCTTCCCTTTTTCCCCTTATAATCAAACACCGAGCTTTCCACCACTCACAAACAATCTCTCATTAAAACGACAGAACAGCATCAAACGGTATGGAAGAGAACGACCTTCCACCCAACATCTTCCCCGACAGAATTATTACGCTATACAAACGATGCATTCGGTGGGCCGACTCAGTCAGGGCGCGATCTGATCTCGCATCGGATCTCAAAACAGCGGCCAAGGACTTCCTTATGAAATACCAAATCATCGAGAAAAGCACCTTGCCCCTTCCAGATGAGCGAGATGATCTGCTCGACAAGCTTCTTAGCACCCTCCAAGAAAAAGACAACCTATTCAGTGAAGAGTACTTCTCCATTTCCGTAGCTCCGATCGGCCTACTAAAGGAAATAGAAATACTATATGGAATGCCAAACAATGCGCTATTTCAAGTACCTGCACTAGAATTCGACCGACAAGACACCGATAACTACACTTTACAGCTACACCTATGGCTGGATTCAGTAACCCGGCGACCCAACTCTCACCTATTCAAAATCGTGGACATCTTAAACGATGGTCGGGAAATCATATTTACCCCGACTTCTCCTCGAATACAAAACCCCACATCTCTACCAGGTAATGATCTCACCCCGACATCCGCTAATACAGCAACACCAGATGGACCGGCTCCCACGGTACCATCAAGACCTGCATCTTACCAGCAACCTGCAACCAAGATGCATCGTACCGATCCAGCATCGTCATCCATGACCCAAGACCATCTTCCTCGACAAACTCCAGAAGAAACTACACGACACTGTTTTCACCCACGCTGCCTAAGGGAAGAATCGTAGCCGGTCCAGAGAGCATTGCCTCTACTCTTTGACACCAATCAGAGCGATGACGAGTCCCAAACTCCCACCAGATTTCAGCCGTTCCATATGAACATGGAACAAATTGACACGGCAATCAGTGGCTACTTCAAGCATCGTTGCTTCGTCGGCAAACTTGAACAAAGCTTCCCGAACGCTATTCGGGACTTCAATAGGTTCTTCTTCCAACTGGAACTGAATGATATCAAGAAAGCGCTTTTCTTCAACAACATTATGAAGGAGCCGGCTCAATACTTTTACTCCACAAACGTCTCAGACGACATGAAATTCAAGCAGATGACACAGATCAAGCTCGCTGATCATGATTCTGCGGACAGTCAAACTGAAGCCCAGTCAAGAATTGACAGCCTAATGTCACCAACATTCATGCAGGAACACGAATTGATGAATGACGCTATTGGTATCTCAAAACTGGTGACGCATATCAACCTACCAACACCTCAATGCCTTCTTTTTTACCGCAAATCAACTTCAAAGCTGAAAGTACTGATCTCTGCAGTGGCATCCTATGAACTCACAATTATTCAAAGGACAAACTGTATTTCAGGCAACCACACCTTATTGTGTTTCAAAAAAGCTTTAGCACACTCGCTGACACTACATAAGGAAAAGACCAGATTGGAATCGGACAAGAATTCCTCCTCCCACATGACCCTCTTCAACCAATACGGGAATCAAACAAAAAACGTTTCGGAAACAGAAACAACTTCCGCCCCAAGAGATATAATAACAAAGATAACTTCAGAAATAATCCACAACATTCGCCTACTCATCAACACAGAGGCAACAATCATCGTACCAACAACAATCGCACCACGAATAGTTCACACTGCTACAAATGTGGAGCCTCCACTTGGTAGCCCTCCCATAGATGCTAAAGTGGCGTGATAAAAAACACATAACGATTGATTATAAAAACGGGAAAAACATATTTATATATTAGTTTATGTAATACATCGCTGTCAACAATACCAAGAGCAAGCGGCCACGGAAGATGATGCCCTAGGACCCGACGTAGACACGGACGAAGATGACGCAGAGACCTTCGATACGAAATTGATTGCAATGGACCATCATAATGAGGAAGACAATAACGATGGTTTGGATCAACTTGATGAATATATCATCTCCTCTCAAATCGCAAACAGGTTCTACTCTACGCCGACATCACCATCTCACAACAATGTAATTCAAGGAAATGACATCTCAACTTCCATCTCACCACCATCCACAGTCTCTTCAAAGACTTAAATCGATTGCAATAGCGTTGATATGCGCGGAGAAGCCATCCCGAAAGCTACTAACTTCATTCCGGCTTTCTGCGTGGACAGTGATACACCACGCAGCGTCATCTGCAATTCATCCCTACATAGAATCAACTACTTTTTCAACATAAACAAACCAACACGCTCTTCGAAACTTTCCATTAATTTTGGGGACAAATTATTTCACTCATTAGGCACAGTTACATCCATGCTCCTCAAGCCAGCAAGCCGCAACAATATCCATGTTAATCTAGATGTTGTGGGAGTGCATGTACCACCATTAATCAGTCTTAACATAATAGATCAACATGCCCTCCTGACCGACAACGTAAACACCAAATTGGTATGATGGAGCCAATTTACTGATCACAATAAAACTTTCTACATCAAGGAATGGTTCTTTCCGATATTCAGAAGCAACTCCCCACAACTCCACAACAAGCTGGAACCAATATCCTCAATCAACATCAACTTTACAAAGGGAGAGCTCAAAAGACTACACCATCCTTTTTCACCTGTCACCAAATAAATTGTTCAACTCACTTGAAAGAACAAACCCAGCAGACGTGGATGCTGAAACTCTAAGGCTACTCAACAGAGTAATGGAGAGATGTGATCCATGCCAGAGAATTGCGTCGACTACTTTACGCTTCAAAGTCATTTTTGGTTCAGACAGTTCCCGCTTCAATGCGCGAATCTTTGTAGATGTGTTTTACATTTCATTTGGAAAATCGAAACACGCCATCCTCCATATCATAGACGAAGGCACAAATTTTAGTGCTGCCATTTGTCTTAAAAATATGTAAACTAAAACTATTTGGTCAATCATCATACGATGTCGGACTGCAATTTATACTAGCCTCTCCAATCGTATCATAGTTGACCATGGTTCAAATTTTTGTGCTTTTTTCATACGTCTTGCTGCCCTCGACGACATCAAAGTCGAGAAGACTGGTATAGAAGCGCAAAACAGAATGTCTATCGGTGAACGTTTTCATAGGTCACTCAGATCGACAGTCCGCAAACTCATGATCGAGAACCCGAAGCAAGATTTCGATCTCATACTCGCACTATCAGTAAAATCCCTGAATGATACTGCGGGCCCTCACGTGATGGTATCCTCCTTGCTTCTATTTGGATAATATCCAAGAATTTAGATGCCACAAGACTATGAACGACGCTTGGCCATAGATGACGATGGCGACATTGCCCTTTACATTACCATTGAGATGAATAGACACATCGACAAGATGCGGGTGAAACGGGTGCTCCACTTGAGCGCACCAAAGGCCACAGATGCGATTTATGGACCCGGAGACCAGGTGCTCGTACGGAGTGAAAAGGGACACTTTGACAAAGTTGGAGAATTTTTGGGGCCTCACACGGTCTCATCATTGAAAAGAGACACGGAACTGGTACATGTATATGACATACCAAACGGAAATCCCCGCCCTAACTCCATCACGCAGGTGAAACTGTACCTATCGACAAGTTTCATTTCAACATCTCTCTTGCACACCCTCAACGTTTCGCTTCAGCACTACAGAAGACCATCAGAAGAAGACGATGTATTCACGACAGAATATTTGACCCAGAGGGACCCCGATCTCAAACAACGGCCATGGTGAAAGCCAGACACGACAAGATTAAAAGTAGCATCATGAGGGAACCTTCAATTTAATATTGAAAGAAGACATTCCCTCGACGCCAACGTCTTGCCCGGACGATTCGTTCTTGTGCTGAAGTCCAAAGAGGATGGGACGGCTACACACAAATCCATATTTATCATAGGAGGGCACCGTGACAACTTAAAAAACCTTCATGGTACATAGAAGTCAGACCCTACAACCATCATCCATTAGACTTCTACTAGCTTTGGCAACCTTTTTGGGATTCCAAACATGAACAGTGGATGGAATACAGGCCTATCCACAATCCGTCATCCCACTTTCGCGTGATTTTTTCTTGACATCATCCGTACCAGAGCTACAACTCGATGCATATAAATGCATGCAAATCCTCAGAAATCTATGTGGCTTATAAGAATGTGGGTATCTCTGGTACAAAACTCTATGGAAGCATCACAAGAACGACCTCAAAATTCTCATCCTCCTATCCGACTCGTCTATCCATTACATCTTCGAAAAGAATAAGTTGGCTGGACTGACATATGTCGAAGACTTCCTGAGGTCAGGCTACAAACGGTTCAAACTTCTATCAAGGATCACACAGGAAAAGTTCGAAATGAAACCTCCTGAACCAATTCCGTACGACTTCAACGGGTTTCGACTGGAGTTCAACAATGAACAAATGCTATATCAAACACAAGGACCCTACATGTCTAAATTAGAAGAAGTGGATCACTATTTCTCTTTCACCCAATTCCGCTCCTTGCGAATGCACCTCGCTTGGTGATCCCACACAAGACCAGATTGCTTGTACGAGATTTCCAAGCTTGCGAAAATTACGGAAGACAACTTTAACGCCTTTCTAACAATCTGCATAACGCAACTCAACGCCGCAAATAAATACGCTCGCCGGTATGACATCTCAATTTGCTTTCCCAAATTGGACCTCAACACGCTGCGTATTATTGGATACTATGACGTATCCTTCGCCAAGAACGTTGACCTTTCCTCTCAGTTAGCTAAACCAGAATGGTCTCGGATTTGTCACGTCAGTAGTACCGCTGTTCTTCAGATCATATAAAGCGAAACGACTTTGCCCCTCGGCCATGGCGGCAGAAATCATCGCCGTTTCGGATATGTTTGATGCTGACCACACATTGTTTGTTGAATTAAGAGAGCTGACTAAGTCGAACATCAAATTGAATCTATTTACCGATTCGAAATCCCTTTTGACGTCATCTGAAAAGGGATTCGAACTTCCGAAAAATGGTTATTGCTCTACTTTGCAGCTGCACGTAATGGTTTTCGATTACACGAAATATATAACATCTACCTAGTCAGATCTGCATCCAACTTGGCTGATGGTTCAATAAAGCCGATGGTACAAGCCGTGCTGCGTAATGTTCTTCATTCATATTCCCAGACACCATCTCCCGGTCAATGGATTATACGTCACTCATCTGATGAATTACTCAATCCAAATAGCTCCAGCCAACCTAACTCTAGCTTCCTTTTTTCCTTTTAACCATTCTTTTTCTCCCTTTTTCTACCCCTCCTCAGCATACTTTCGCAAAACATTCCAAGTCTACCGCAGGCTTCTACCTCAACATGGCATATGTAAATAAATATACAATTACTACGCCTCCAAACACACCTCAATGCTTGTATATCCTTATATAGCTAAACACACAGCTCAATAAATACTCATGCTACTGTTTTTGATATTTTAACGAAAGAACAATAATCACAATAAAAATAACCATAATGATAATAAGAAACTATACTTTATCAACATACAATACATATCTTGGTATTTCTCACACAAGTTATACTATTGATTTCCTATCTCAATAATTATATACACTGGTAAAATTTCACAATTATATCATGCATATTGATAGAGTATCCCAAAAAAATACAAATGTTTGCTAACGAAATTTTTGTATTCGTTATCACATACATATTTCTTCCACTTCACTTTTCTTGTGTCAATCCAAGGTGCAAAACAACCAAATACGGGGACTGTATGATTCACATGGTACACAGAAGTCGAGTGGCACTGGTCACACTATTAACCATCTCTCTCCTTTCAGCCAGTTTGTAATCCACATGATACACACAGTAATCAAATGGAATTGGCCACACTATTACTCACCTCTATCTCCCTCCAGCCGGGATATAATCCACATGGTACACACAGTAATCAAGTGAAACTGACCACACCATCAATCAATTATCTCTTACTCCGGACGGAACCTTCTGGTCCAGCCCAGCTCTAACTCCGTATCACACGTTTCCACTCAAATCTCCCGCCACGAAGATTACTGTGTACTATTTGGCTTCTTGAAGTTCTCATTTTACTATGAGAATTCCATTAGTACCTTTTTCCTTTATTCTCATTTCCATTTCCCTACTTCTATAATTTACAATAATAAACTTTGTAGATACTACAGTTGCCGACACTGGTATTGATACCCAGGTCAAGAAGTCACACAATAAGTATAGCTACTAATTCGTGCTAATCTGAAAGTCCGTCGCACTTCTTTTTTACACCTACTTTAGCCCTACGACCATTCTCGGCATACTACAGCATTTACCGACATACCTCGATACATGCATACTACCGTATCCGATTAACACAAGAACTATCGACCTAGATAACCTCGCATGGCCCACATCTTCATCACAAGTGGCAGCGTACGGGCCAAGGCGTTGATTGTACATCGCCGCAGACCTACAAATCATCTGCTTATGATACATTTCGACAGTTAAGCCACACCTTTCAGACAGGTGCTTCATCACATGTAAATCTCTCGCCTTCAGCGGATAGAGCTTCGATAGATAGATTTGAACGAGCGATTCCGTCGTGGTATCCACAACCAGTACTAATTTATTGATCATCTCCGTTGGGTATTGTACCTGACAGCATCAACCGGCATCATCATCGAAACGCGTGGTGTATGCATCAACAGACTCATCCACCTGTTGTTTCCCGTCATGAATTACGTGATATTCCGAGCGGAGTAATTTTTCGGTGACGAATCTTTCCATAACAGCATGAAAGACAAACGAATAGGATGCTCGGAGTTTGGACATTATTGTTGAAAGTTCGGGAAGAACATGCGAGTCATGCAACTAACTACCGAACCTAAACGTATAAGTAAGGACGAAGGTTGTGTTTGGCGTCAAGCTTATTGACATAATTTTCAATATACTCATCTACAAACTCGGACAGTGAGGTGAACTGCAGCATACCGGCGAAACCATAAATGGGTTCAATGGACCGTAAAATAGAGGAAATCGTTCGTGCAACTACTTGAAGTTTTTTGAACTACTCATTAATCATGAACGCGGACGTATTTTCGAGCCAATTAATTTGTTATTCCAAGAGATTACGGAAGTCCTCTACCGTTGTCTTGAGTAGGGATCCTGGCTTTTAACTGCCAATAATGGGTTGCAGCCATTCGGCCGCGCCGTAAGCGGGCGGAGGGGTGGACGTGTCGACATGCGTAATTATATCCGTGAATCAGGTCTGGTTCCACGATGGCGCGGTGCGGGAATTCGCTCGGACACCTGTAAAAATGGTAATCGGGTCATCTCCATGGGAATAGACCGGATCGTGGTGAACAATTCCATATCTTGGGACGGGAATAGCGGTGAAGGACGAGGATTTGAATGTGTTCTGGATGTCAGAATAAACGACGCTATTGTCTGTAGAGCAATTGAAGCTGCTTCTGGCGTTTTCACAGCTTCCAAACTGAATAGGCGACCACTCATGTTGTCGATATGCGAATAAAGACACGTACCGAGGGTAGTGAGTTGATAGACAGTGTCTGTGACTTTTATAGTTGAATGAATTCCGAAACTCGAGGCACTGTAATGACGTAACATTTTTTCATTTGTTTATCTTACAGTCGAATTGGAAACCAGAGTCTCAATGAACTTGAAGCGACCTTAATTTATCTCATCTTTTTGTACACTGCGGGCCAATTTCATTTGCACGTTCGTGCTAAAACTGCAAAGTTCCTAACCTAAATGTTTTATGAAGCGCGACATTTTGGCTTATCTTTGGGACCCAGTGGCACGAGATTCCGCAACCGAACTGTTTGTACTGTGGCTGATCGGTGAGCGTCCAGTCGTGACCCAGCGCCTGATTGCGGGCGTAGTCTGTTTTCAAGGGTCAGCAGCTTGATATAGGTAGATGCTCCTTCGTCTATATTAACGAACCGGATTTGTAGGCTATTGTTACACTTACCGAAGTGAATGTAGCTGGAATGGTCAACGTCTCTTAGAAGAAAACCACGTCGGTGGACCTAGATGCGTTCGCCGTGTGCTGTCGGACTGTGGTAGATCGGAGGGCAAATAAAAAAAATTCATCCTGATGCTGTTCCCATGTGTACATCTAGGGTTCCGATGATCTGGTAGACATCGCCTTGTAGAGTTGGTTGGATGGAAGGAAAGTAGAGTAAATCTGGGTTGTTCTGTCCTTTTTTGAGCTGGTTGAAGATGGTCTAGGCATGGAAACAAATTTAATACCCCATGAGTAGCTTATTGAGGGTACTGGTATGTAAGAAGGTGGAGGTGGCAAAGCGAGGAAGAACGCTCGAAACGACGGTGACTTTAAACTGTGGTGTAATTCGTTTTTGGACAAGCGTATTTTATAG